>VXBB01023763.1:125395-246963 GCA_013399915.1 Illadopsis cleaveri
CGCCCCGGGGAGGGGCGGGTGCCGCGGGGAAGGGGCGGTGGCCGCCGCCGAGGAGCGGGTCAGGCAAAACGGAGTAGAGGTGCGCAGCGCGCCGGGCCGCCGGGGGCTGCTCCCGGGACGAGATGGGGTCTGCGCCTCGATCGCTCGGCAGGGGCCCGGAGCCGGCTCCGTCCCGCCGCACCGGGCCCAGCGCCGCAGCTCTCCTGTCCCTGCGCTGTGCCGGGGGTCCCCGCCGCCCAAGAGGCGTCCTGGCTGCTGAGGCCAGGGCGGAGGAGGACGGAGGGCAGCGGTGTATCTGCCCCCGGCCCTCAGCCTTTCTCCTCTCGGGGGCTGCTCCAGGTTCCCGACAGCTGGGGGCGCTTGCTACCGGCATCAATCTGGCATCGGTCGAGAGAAGGAAAAAGACTGTGGTTTGAACTTGCAACTGAGGGCTCACTGAAGAAGGCAAAGCGCAAATGCAGCGCCGTGTTACTTTGTTGCTCGTGCGGCATTGAAAGTACTGAGAAAGGCGCGTTCAGTGAGGATTGTTGAAGCGAACTTGTTTGGATAATTAAATTCTGATGAAGCAGGTCCTTGCTTCAAGCCCTCAGCTGAAAAGACGACCTTGTGGCATGACCCATTAGGTGTTTTTTAAATATCAGAAAAGAACATCTTACACAAACATACCTACCTTCAAAAAAAAAAAAATAGGAAAGAAAGAACGGTAAACCCAAAAAGCATCAGTTTGAAAGGAATAAGAAGGAGGTGTCTTTACAAACAAACTGTGGGCCTGATGGTAGATAAGGCCAGAAATGGAGAGGTGAAAGAAGCAATGGGGGAAACCATAAATTCTATAGGAATTCCACTAATTGACATAGACTGTTACTCACTCAAGACTGTGCTCAATCTCTGGATTTAGAGAAAATGGAGACACAAGGGAAAAGAAAATGGCGGGGGGAGGGAGAGAGTATACATTAGAAGGGGGTCTTAGATATTAGGCATTTCGGGGAGTCTGTACCTGTCAAGCACCTCAGCCAATGGGGAAAGAGAGAGGGGAAATGCAGCCAGGAAATTAGGATAAAAAGGAGACTGCATCCCCTAAAAATTTTGAGAGACCCCATAGGGAATGCCCCATGACCTCTCCCTTTATTCAAATAAAATTACAGGGCTCCTCTGTCTCCTTTTTGTTCATAAACCTCTGCTGTTTGTGGATTAATTTTCCTGACAAGTTTAACTGAGAAAGAGTAAGTATCCATAGGTGCTGAGGCAAAACTCCACACCAGACATGGCAGGAGAGTTGCTGAAATACCTGTACTCTCTAGAATATGTAATTCAACAAGTTACAGTTCCCCATTCTATCCAAAAGCTGCAATTTTTACATGTTGGATGCCAGACAAAGTGTCATGAGTAAATAACACACTTGGTCAATGACTAATTGTGCCAACTAGAACAAATATCACAGCAGAGCACCAGTTGTGCTGTAAAGACCAAAAACCTTTTTCCACCCAGGAGCTGACATTTCTAAGTCTTCTAAAATCCTCACACATTACATGAGTTGTGAGCACATGACCAGAAGAATTTGGCTGCCGCAGCTGGAGGCTTGAAGCATGGCAACTTATGTGACTGGATTCAGTTTGCTCCAGCTACAGTTCCAGTGTGTTTCATGTTAATGTCATTGGATCCACAACTGAGGCACATAAAGAGCACACACACACTTGGTAATGGCTTCAGCTGATGAGTGGTGACTTTGGTCACACTCACGACATCATTTTTATGTGTCCATAGTACAAAATAGCTTTGAAATTTGGCAGTTAGGTTTTTTCTGAAATTTTTACTTGGGATTAATAATGGGAATAAGATTGGTTTTGTACAGTTGTACAGATCTTTAAATGTTTAGGCAGACCATAGATACTTACTCTGAATCTAAATAGAAATGACTACAAGTTTTTATAGATATTTCAACAAGAGTGACAGCCTACACAACAAACTGCCAGAGTGCTTAATTTGCCAGACCCAAACAACTTGACCAACCCATCTTTGTAGAATGTTTTTTACTCTCCTAGGTTAGCAATTCCTGAGTGCTCAGAGGAAGATGACAGTGATTTGAGGACACTAGTTAAAAGTCTTGTATCAGAGGAGGCTTTTCTTAGCATGACTTAAAAGGAAATACATGATCCTTTCCTTGTGTGGATATTAGAACACATGCATCTGTCTCCCTGTCCAAGCATCATTCCCTCAGTAACTTGCTCATCTATGGGCCAATTTCAAATACAACAGTATTAAATAAATATTAGCGTATTAAGTATCAAATAAAACTCAAAGATACTAAATTCCTACAAATCTAAATAGGTAGCCAAGGAGAAGAGAGACCCTATTAAATCCTGGCTCTAAGGAAAGATTGCAGTGTGGCTGCTTTTACATACTAGACAATGCACATAAAAACTCACCTTTGGGGCTGAGATCTAGGGGAAAAAAATTAAATCTTTCCCATTTCTAGTAGAAGTCTTTGGTTTTAATTATTATGTGTATGGTAATGTCTATGAATTCATATCATGTGCTCTCCTAAAATTCAATAGAATTTTCAGCTGTTGGTAAATAGGCTGTGTCCTCAGCCATGGGAGCTGTAAACTTTCATTTCATCTAAGCTTATAAACTCTACTAAGGGTTTGGTGACCAGAGGGTTAGAAGGTGCCTTTCTAAAGAGTCAGTTGTTGGTAGAAAGTCTCAGAACACAATCACAGCAAAGATTTTTTCAAAACCAGCTGGGAACAGGTAGGTTAGCCTTTAAACACAAGCTGAAGGCTGAGAGTCTGAACTACGATAACCTTTTGCATGTCTGTAAAAGCCAGCATTTTTTTCAGTACAGAACCGAAATCAGTCTTTTGACTGTACAAACAGTTTTCAGGATGGCCCAGTGTGCACCAGCACTTCTCAGATCTTCCAATAGATAACTGCAGGGTTTTGTTGGGAGTTTGGGGAGTTGTTCTTTGTTTTTAAAGGCTATGCATATAGTCAAATAAAAAGCAATGATGTCTGGACCATGGCTTACAAGAATTGGTGTTCACACAATCTTCTACCCTAAGTGAGGGCTACAATGACCCACTGTCATTTGGCAGAAAATGGCAAGGAACTCGTGTGGTATACGCACAGTATATATGCTTGCTTACACTTACGGCCTACAAGTTTCTGGGCTATTTTTTGTCCTGCATGTTTTCAGTGTTTATACAGATAACTATTTTCAGTCATGTAAAATTTCTGACCTCAAAATCGCTTGGTCACAAGCTCCTTCGGTTCACGATGTGCGGCATTGGAAAAGTATCCCATTTTTTCAAGATGTTTTTAAGTATCCTATTTATAAAAGGTATCAGCCTCTGGTTGTTTTTCTTTTTCCTAGGTCTTAAACTGTACACTTTTGACTGTCACTGTGTGCTGTTCCATATACTTTCAGTAACTAGCTCTCAAATTTACCCACATCTTTTTCTGAAGCTCTATGAAACTCAGTTGAACACAGTTTGTTTAAAGGATATGGTTTAGTTTACATGGTAGTATTTGGTTAAAGGTTGGACTTAATGATCGTGGAGGTCTTTACAAACCTCAATGACTCTATAAAAGGCGTATGACAAAATTTGGAAGATTTATGAAGTGCAGATTTGGGCAAAAATGTATTTTCAGCTGAAGGCAGGGCTATTTGGCAGCACACATGGACAACTCTTATATAAATGGGGGCACGTAGACCTTATTGGACAAGTGCTAAAGCTGGCAGCTGCCAGTCTCTCCCTGCCTGCCACCTGCATAAATAGGGTACATCTACTCCACAGCAGCCATAGGAATACTGAGATATTAAGGACAGCTAAAAGACTTTTCAGACTTCTCAAAATATGAAAATTTGTGTTTGTTACTGATCTTAATATTTACATAGAAATTACTTTAAAATAGAAAATAGCTAAGTATTAAAATTATAGCATATATCTTGCCTTCAAAAGAGTTTGACAGTTTAGACTGAACTCTCAGTATTTTGTTACTGACTTTTTGTTTCCCTCTCTGCTTTAGTAGCAGAAATAAATGTGTTTAACCTGGAAAAATATTTTGGATGGTTTTAAACCATTGTTAGCAAATTCAGAATAATCAGTTGCTTGGGCACTAATCTTAGACTTGGGAACTGTATATAGTTTTGTAGTCAGCCCAAAACTGTCCTCTGTGTAGCACTCTCCAGCTATAAAAAAAGGAAATACTGATATCTCTCTATGGTGAAAAGATATTGGATTTTTGCAATGAAAAGCTTTATAGAAGAGTCAAATATTACCAATAATATTTAGTAAATTAGTAAATCTATTGGCAACCAGTTAGGTGGTGATAACCAAATTATTTATGAGCAGTGAAAGACATTAAGTCTATCATCCCATGAAAAACATCTCCCACAGCTTTACTTTTACAGAAATTTCATCTTCTGTCTCTCCAAGGCGACTCAAGATCCTCATCACACAGGATGTGCTGTGGCCACTTCAGAGCTGCACAGGAGCTTAACTTGCTGATCTTTCCAGTAGCACAAACATGGATCTTTCACCTCCACCCAGTCATTAATTTTGTCAGAAGCCCAAGAAACATAACCACCTTTGAGATATCTATGCCTGTTTCTGTTTAGAGGTTTACTGCTCCATGGGTTCAAAAATGCAGTGGGGAGCAGAGGAAAAGGACATTGAAAGGCACAAGAAGCCACTTCTGCTTCCCTAAGGACCTAGGCAAAACCCATAGGGTAGTTTTAGTCTATGCTTGAACTAATCACCAATGGTTAAAGACCCATTCCCTTCTCACTACAGGGAAAAATATCAGCTCTCCAATTCTTCACTCATGGTACTGAAGAGGTTGGCCAGAGCACCAGTACTTCTGCATTTATTAGAGAGTGTGTTTGCTCAGCTGCTTTAGAACCTGGCTGACTCTGTGGTGATGTCTCTAACAAAGAGCTGGTGACTCGAGGCCAATTCCTGTGCTACAGAGAGCCTCTTTCAAGCTAGTACAATTACTTGCATGAGTAATGAGTGTGTGTACTAATAAAGGTTGCATGGCTAGCATTAATACCAAATCCAAGAGCTCAAAGTCCTGACTTCATTCTACTATTACAGAATCTGAACGTTGTAAAATTTCCACAGCTTACCCTAAGAAACCCTAATTAAGGACAGAATAACAGAATTATCTTTATTATCAACAAAAAAGTTGCTCCAGTCACTGATTCTTTTCCCATCCACCTCAATACTGAATCCCTGTGTAGCATATGCCATGTAGCTTTGCTGGAGTAGCTGGAGAGACAGGCACTGGAACTAGAGAAAGCCCAACAACATGCAAGGGAACTTAAGTCATAAATATGTAGAAGTTCATGTAAAAAATAAACCTCGTATTAATATAACCAAAATCTGAGATGGAGAAGATCTGATCTGAGTCATGCAGAGCACTCTTTGCCAAACACCTCATCTAAGAAATGATTTCGCATAAAGTTGAAAGCCTGCCACAGAAGAAACATTTTCAAATTCCACCATCAAAAGCTGTGGTGATACCATGGCCATTCTGATCCCTTTACTCCAGAGACATTAGGAATAGTTGGCAATTCATCTAGGTACTTTCCAGTAAATAGCACAGAAAATGGGTCAAAAGGAGCAAGAAAAGGGCTTTGTGGAATTTCACAGCAGAGTAAAATTAAAATAGTTTGAATAACAGATTCTTTGGGGTTACTTATCTGTTCACCTTGGCATGTGTTAATATGCATATGTAGCTGCTCTTTCCCTCCTCTTAGACACAAACTTATTCATCTCCATCAGTCTAGTCATGTTTGAGATTATTTCAAAGATTTTTATGCAAAACGGTTTAAATGCCAAATGAAAGAAGTAGGGGAAATAGTGACAATTTGCATGTCATTACTAATGGTTATTAAAATTAACCTTAGTAGGACTTTCCTAGTTACAGCAGAAACTCAGATGTATTTTCAGGGTATGAAGATTTAATGTTGGAAGATTTTTCTTTAAATTTTATTAAATTTAATGATAATAGTTAGGGGCATAATTTTAGTCACCTTTCTGCATAACTGCAAAAAATGCTAAAGGTCTGACATGGGTTGGTTTTTTTCAAATACAAAGCTAACCAAGTGCAATAACAAGCTTTTGCATGGGTTATTTTCTTTGGTTGGTTGTTTTTTTAAAAAAATAAGAAGGTCCATACAAGTACTGCTTCAAACACTGTCCTCTCTCTCTGAACATTAATGTATTATTTGTTCATGGCCTTGTATATAAGTAGATGCAATAAATGTTGGCTTTATTGAGAGTCACTGTGTACATGTCTCGCATCAGCAATTCAGTTAAACATTTTTAAATGGTCAGAATACAGGCTGCTAAATAAAGAGGCCGAATTTTAACTATAAAAGGAGGTTAACAGGCTTTCTTAAAACAGTAAACAAATAGACCCATAGCATTACACTAATCACGTAACACTTAATGGTATCTGTTATTATAAAGTTAACATTTCAAAGTCATCCAGATTTGTTTTTTAATATTAGAAGTCTATGCACACTAAATGCTGGCTGGCCAGCCCTTGATTTTCTTGCAGTACAAGCCAAATCTGTCTATGTAGCAATTGTAGTAATGTTTTAGACACAAGGAAGGATCTTGGTTATAAACAAAGGAGAATTAAAAATCTTTCTCAGTTAAGTTTTTTTGGGTTTTGGGTTTTTTGTTTTGTGGGGGTTTTTTGGAGCTAAAATGTTCTCACTAAAAAATTAAAGAGTAGGACCTTTTTTTCACCTCCTTCTGGTATAGAGCACATGAAATTTGCAATTTCATAAAATACTGAAGCAAAAGTAACCCCAAACCATCTAATTTATTAATGGAAAATAAAATACATATACCAAAGCCTAGGGCAAAGAGGCACTGGGTATCAGTGAAGGAAAAAGGAACAAATGCATTTCCCGTGCATGATGAAATGCCACGTGGTTACACAGTTATCAAGGATCAACCCTTCAACAGCTGAGGCTCCTTCCTATTAATGCCAGCTAGATGCATTACTGGGTGAACTAACAATACTGATTTAATCTGGAACAAATATACATGCACCACTGAATTTCTGTATCATCTGAGCTAAGAAGAGTGTGGGTTACAGTGTTAAAACAGTTTTATATTTTCTGTTGACTGGAAGTTGATTGCAGGCAAAACTCTTCCACATCAAATGCATTATAAAGCTGGCCAGAAGACAGTAACTGCTTTAAAATAATGTTTTAAACACATTATTAAATACACTTTGTTAGGTAGAATAAATTTGCACAACACCTGGAGTTTTGCTATTTGTGCTGGTAACTTTTCTGATCTACAGTTAAGCAATCTGAGGCCCAATTTGCCAAGCCCAGCCTGGCCTCTAGACCTGTCTTTCCTTAGATGATTGTTAGCTGTAATGGTAAGAGCAATGCCAGTGATATATCTGCTCCAAAAATAAATATTCTCTCCTTACTTCCAGCTTGGCACTGAAATGCTTCCCCAAAATTGGATATATATTGTAGAAGGTTTTAGCATGGGCCATCTCTGCCTCAAAATGTTTTAAAACCAAAGAAGCAAGAAAAGCATCATATAATTTTTTTTTTTTAAGATTTAAGATTTCAAAACCAAATAAAATCATCCAACCTAGAAAAAGTCTCAGTGGTGGTTTAACTACCTGGCTAGCATATGTGTTTCATGCACCAAAATCTCTTGATGGGTTTGCCAGATGATTTGAATGATCAAGAAATGGAATGTCAAGCGTACTCTTTGAAGTTAGGGCACTTTATTCATATTAGACATTTCTGATCAAGTGTAGAGATTTCCCATAGGGAATAATAAAGCCCTTCTTTTGGTAGGCAATTGGACAATACTGATTTGTATTAAAATCTTACATTTTTAAGCTTGTGTAATGTGTTCCTGGATTCTGGCAGTATAGTTGCAAAAATATAAGGGTAAAAAGGTCATTTGTCTTTAGGAGGAGGTGAGGGTCATCTACTGCTACATAATTTCTCAACTCCTCAGCAATATTATGTCCACAATAATTTGTACAGGACATCCGTTTTGTTGCCTGGCCCAAGGCAGAAAAAGAAATGAGGAGGCATTCAGTGTTTCAAGACATTCAAAGAAATGTCACAATATTGAATGCTGGACTTTTGGCTCTCTTGCACATTGTGGGACCCGACCTCAGCACAGTTTTGAAATCAATATTCCAGTCTACACTAAGGAAAGAGAAAACCCACTACACATGGTTCATGAGCAAGGCTTTTTTGGTCATCCTGACTTTTGATTCTCATTAAGGATTGGTGTTCCTGTTAGGTAGAAACACAGCTTGGGGCTCTGTTGACACGGAAAGGTGGATAGCATGTGGATGTTTCTGTCGGAGAGGTGTATGAGACCATAACCATAGACATGGTTGCATGTGGGAACCAGCAGGAATCCTCCAGATACACAATGCAATGGCCTGGGTCTGAAGTTTCACAGGGAGACCTGAGACTTAGAAATACATGGGCAAAGGAAGGGAAAAAATGCATTGAGGGTCATAATCTTATACTCTAAATATTGGGATACTAGATATGGAGTTATCAGTCTCACTGCAGTTTTGCAAGGAAGAGCAATAAAAGAGAAAGGGGTTTTATGAAGTGGTGGGCAATTAGTAGCAATAAGCTGTTTACTGAAGTGATCCAAGAAGCTTATTTTTTTAAAGGTTCCTTTGATGTTTAAGTACTATTTTTATAAATGTAAGAAATAGCAGATAATAAAAGGTGCTCTTAGATGCAAGCAAAAATTGATGCTGAATGAGGTTATTAAACTGAAATATATTTTAAGACTATTAAAGAGACTTCAAACTGAAGTCACAGTCAGAAGTTCAAATTGCTGTTTCTTATAAGAGATGTTGGTTCCCTGATGCCTGCTACTCACAAAGAACAAGTGCTGGCTACTATAACTATCTCTGCAGGGCAAAAACTGCTACAGATGATTATAGCATGCCTGTCCACTTTCAGCTGTCAAGGCCCAAGCTATTTTCTACAAAGACAAAACCATGTAAAGACTACAATTTTATAGTTACTATTTACTTCTCACTGATCTTTTAGGACCCATTAGAACCCATCCAGAGGACGGCTTGGATTTCAGCTCTACAAGTTACACTCCTCTGCATCTGTAGGGTCATCACACAAAACGTGAACGCCCACCAATAGCCCGTGATGGCCGGAGAGGTCACTGGAGCTTCTCAGCTTTTCTCCAGAGCAATCCCCCAGTAAGGCTCACTCCAAATCTCTGCTCTCACTGAATCCTCCCTTGAAGACACTAAATGCAGTTTTGCTAGAGTCTTTAGGATGCCCTTCCTCTCAAATGTCTTCTTGTCTGTTCTTTCTTTGTGATACTACTGGGAACATCTGCTTCCTCCACAATGGTTTCTGTCATTCTCTGAGAGCTGAGCTGACACAGGGACAGATCCCAAAGGCTGTTCCCCCATGGCGGCACGCTTCCATCAAGTGACCACATTCATCAAGCAATACACCAGTGGGGCAAGAGATTCTGTCTCAAAATAAATTCCATTTCCTTTCCATATCAATATCAAAGGATATTTTTAAGACCTACAGCTGATGGCAAAGCTTTTCCCAACAATGACAGCCCAAGAAACAAAAAGCTACTTATCCAGTGCTAGGCAAAGATGCTGAAAGAAAACTATTATCGTATATTATTTTACATCACCTTTGTTCCCAGCTGCAGTCAAACATGATGAAGTTGTGTAATGCATGTGGTTTTAGTATCATTACACAATCAATCACTACCTGGGTGCCTTTTTACCCCTCTTACCTCTGCCTCCTAAGTGTCTGCTTGTCGCCAGACAGACACAAAAGAAGGATACTCACACCATCGGGTTGTGAGATGAGAAAGAAGGAAGTTTATTTGGGTTTTGGGTTTAAATAGGGTTTGGCGTTTGACCAGCTATTGGGGGACGAGGTTGACACCTCTCTGACCCCACTGGTCAAACCAGAAGTCCATCAATTTGGCCTTCCCCCAGGAAGGAATGCATGATTTACAAAACATGACTCTTTGTTTATGTTACAATGTGTGGGAAACTCCAGTACAGAAATGTAAAACACCAGAAGGCTGAAAAATCAGGGCGACATCTGCTCACAGCAGAGGTTGGTCCCATTTTCCAGACGCTAAGGAAGGCTGTGGTGGGAGAGAAGAGGACCTGCTGACCAGCAATATGTCATGTAGTGTCATGGAGGGGCACATGGGGAAGCTCTCTGTTCAGAACGAATGAGAAAGGTTATTTAGGGGAAATAACAGAAAAAAAAAAGTAACAACAAACATGCTTCAATCACTCACTACCAGAACTGTCCCTACATGTCTTACTCCTCCTCATCCTCCATGGAGTCCCTGTAGCTGCTTTTGCTTTTGTGGAGGAATGAACAAGTGACTGATTCAATTAAGTAAGTTGGATGTAATAATAGAATACAGCCATATTATATAATAGACATACAAACATAGAAAGACTGATTTAAGAAGGTATAGACTGTCTTAACTATGTCATCCTGCACCAGTTGAAAACTTTACCATTTGGCATCAATAATAATCTTTCACACTAGTACTTTTTATGCAGTTAATACACTAGTATGTCAATCAGTATATCTGTCTACATTTGAAATAGCTACAGATACTTTTTTTTCCTCATATCACATTGAAAATATTTTACCTATTCACTGTTCTCTGCCTTTGGCAATTCCAAGTAAACAAGAGAATTTATTTTCTACCTTAGACCCATTCATTCTCTTTCCAGCAAGCTGTCAAGAACCTTCAAATTTACTCTCACTACCTATTTTTTCCTCATTTCACTGTTCTGTTGACATAGTCTTATGCTCATAAACCAGGATGAACTGCTGTATGCACAGCATGTCCAGCACCACTACAGAGCTAAAGACAAAGTGGAGGGGTGGGCTTCCTCCACCCCAGAAGCTGTTTTGCCCTATCCCTTGCTATAAGTCAGTTGCCCACCACAAATCCTTCTCTTCATTGAACTTTGATGTAAAGTTCAGGCCAAATCTATCGGCAAAACAATGATTTCTAGAATAATATAAAACTAAGATTTTTTTCCAAATTATAGCTATACTAGGAAGATGTGAGGAATAAGTTGCAGAGGGCTTCTACAATTATCTAAAAATCTACTAAAGTCTTTCTAGGCTTGCCACAGCACACAGGCTGTGAGTCACAACTCCCAAGGCTTCCACTTAACAACTAAAAGGGAGAAATGATCAATAACATTTTTCTCAGTGAGTGATTAAGACTGCTTTTAACAATGCAGTCATGCATGCCATGTACTAAAAGGGATGATTCATTAGTTACTTGGAAGAGAAGCATCTTCTTTTCTCAGTTCAGAAGCCAGAGGGATGAGCCAGTGCCCCATGAACAGGGCTGACTAGCATGTAGAAAGAGAGGAAATACTGGCTGCTTTTGTCCCTCTCTCCACATCTGCAGAGCTCTTCTTACTAGAGCAAGAAAGAAATAGGGGAATTTTGTATTCAGAAGTGGAATTGTTTTAGTCATGCTTTGCATAAGTCTGACACCAGAGCTGCTGGCAGCTACTGGCAGCTCCCTCCTCTTCCCTGCAGTCACAGGTGCCTGCCCCCAGCCCAAAGCATGATCTTCATGGCCCCACTGGGCAGCCCAAACAGCCATTCCAACTGCTCTGAACACCACTTTCTGATGTTGCTTTGGTACATACATGCGAAATTTGTTGTCCTGATTTTTGTGGCAATTGCCCTTGCTGAAATAAAAAAGAACACTTGCATGTAGAACAGGCAAAGAGGACAATGACAATAATGGATTTTTTTTAATTGAACCCTATTGTTGCTGAAATGAATTTTAAGCCAACTCCTCCCTTTCCATCATCTTAAGTTTGCTAATGCTAACCTTCCTTTGAAGATGAGGTCATGCATACATAAGAAATACGTCGCTCCCAAGCCTTGTTTTGTTTGGGTAGCTCCACATTGTAAGGCATTCTCTGCAACACCCTGATGGTGTAACACAGTAGTGTGATAGCATAACCATCTGAAAGGTGGTGCTGGGTTGTCTTACAGTCTTCCTCCTGTGAGGAGAAATGATGTTGCCAAAGCCTGTATACAAAACATTTTCAACAAGCGGAAAATGATGTTATTGTATTTTAATCACAAGAGGTGTTTAATTTATGGGCAAGTACAAAGCTTTTTTTTTTCATTATGAGACTAATCAAAATTGTCACATAAAAGACCTACATTTCTTTACCCTTTTCTTGGAGTCTGAGTATCAGATATAAACATAACTTGCATGCTTCTTACTGCAGACTTGTAATAATCATCTGGACACACTGTACTCAGAAAACTGGCAGCGATTCCATATTGGTGTCTGTGACAGACCTCTGGCACCAGCTTAGAGATGATCAGTATCTGCAGTGCTAGTATACATACAGTGCCCTTGCATCAAAACAACAATCACGCTATTCCTAAGTACAGTTGTATCCTGGATTTTATCAATTCCATCGAAACTCTGCTTCACTCATCTCTGGGCTAAGTCTTTGCCTAAATGTTTCTCTCTGGTTTTGCTTAGCCTTTCTTTTGACCTGACTACCCCTTTTTGCCTTTCACCACTCTTCTCCTCTGTTACAGGTTGCCTCCTTGGCAGCCAGCACCAGCCATTTAGGCAAAATCATTCATCTCCCTTACTCATGCCTCTGTTTGCATCAAGAGGTCAGGGTGGGATGAAAGGAGATGCAGCCTCCACATGCCAGGGCAACCCAGACTCACGTGAAGAGGTTAGCAGATGTAAGGAGTGGAGAGGAAATCCCTGTCAGTACTTCCCATCCCAAACACACTTGAGCAATATCCTGCCCTGAACATGGCCTACCCTCAACTCTCCTGTATACATTAGTATTTATTACCATCCTTTTGTTATCTGAATCCCTTTGTATTTCACCTTGTCAAGTGCAGAGTATACTTCCCATAGTATTGGGAGTAGAAAAAGGGTCTCTCTATGTGCCTGTCTGAGTTCTTGATAAAAAGACCTCAGGGATTTTGGTTATATTATTCATTATGTAAGAGTGCTTAAAGCCTTGGCTACATCAATTCCATGCAATTCAATTCCAAACATACAACTTTAAGGAAATATATTACTACTGAAATAAGAAGTGCTTTGGGAAAAGAAAAAGGGGGCTGGTTTGGGTTTTTTTTCAATTCGAAAAGATGGTATTTTAGTCTAAAGCAAGGATCATTTTTGTGGTTTTGAAGGTCAAAAAAATGTCTCTTGAAAATCAAACAATTGACTTGAAACATGAACAGAGTTCTTTTCATTAAGTAGTGGAATACATTGACTGAAAGAAGGATCTTCTATTAAAAAAATATCTTCAGTCAAAATGTTTAAATCTCCTGAATCTCCTGAATAAATGCACAGCATAGAGTGGACACCAAATGGAATAATCTTCACTATATACATATGAATATAACCACTAAAGAGCAATATATTCTATATAAAAACAGAACATTATCAATTCCATATGTGAGACATTACGTAACTTAAATTACTTTTTCTTTCACCATTATGCTTCGGCTTTCACCAGAAACTTCAAAGACAAATAAAACATTAGCCACTTAACTGGTGATATATAATACTCCCATTTGTCATCTCTGGCAAGGTTCTGCTTTTAAACTTAAGTTAAAGCAATTAATTTGTGTCCTAAGAGATATAAGAACCTAAACTTCATTGCAGCAGATCTTCGATAATGCCGAACATAGAGCAAGGTCAGATCTTGGGAAGGAAAACTGAGCACAGTGCTGAATGACTGCTATGATTATTTTTTTCTGTAACTCTTGTAATCTTGTATGCTGCTTTTCTGACACTTCCTTGGAAATAGCTGCATCATTTTAGCTAAAACATTTCCTGCCTTCTCCCCTCAGCTACCCACAAGAAACACTCAGAGGCATTTATTTAGCATTGAAAACATCTGAACAATATATTCACATTTCAGAAAGTATGGAAGAATTGAAAACAGTATAATTTAGTGGAAAAAGCTGGGCCGTTTTTTCCTAGGAGCTATTACCCATGCTCTGCATAATGGAAATTTTGCTATTTTTTATCAGTAACTTACTGCCTTGTCACACTGCCACTCTCTATAATGGTTAATATATAGCTCACCAATGTTTCAGTTTTTCCCTAAAGTGTTACTTCAGGCAGTGCAGGGGAATTCCCTTTGATATCTGTGCAAGAGCAAAGGTACACTGGCAGCTGTAGTTATACAAAAGGGGGACTTCAGCTGCAAGGACAGCTTGGGAATGTCTGTCTCCCACCCTTGCCTTGCCTCTGGCTGCTTCTTCACACTCAGGTTTCTCTGCAACTGTTTTTGGGTTTGTGCTGTAAATCAGGTCACTGAGCTGATCCAAATTACAAATAGGCTTTTTATTTACAGAGTTGTTCTTAATACAGGTTGCGTTTCTTACCAGGATGATGCCAGAAATTGCAGTGCTGGTGCAACTGAGGAGGCAGAGTCCTGGGACAGAGAGGAGACAAAAGCAGTTGGGACAGACGATGCTGGGAAGGAAACGTGTCTGAGTTCACGGAACTGCTGGCTCAGATGGTGCCTCTTCCATTAATCAGTGTAGGATGCAGTCAGGAATTTGTTGTCATAAGCCATTAACAAACAGCAAGTTCACACAAAAGGATCATGCATTTGCTCTAAAAAAAGACTAAAATTAAACAAGTAAAATGGCTCAATACGTGACTTTTGCAGGAAAAGTAGCCATATACATAGGTGTTAGAAAACACGTGTGGGCATATGTACACACATACACGCATGCACACATGCATACATCAGTTTTGACAAATGCATAATCACACATATAAAACATCTCTAAATTTAAAAGACATGCAAAATACATCTCACTTCAGCGTTTTTGAGGGTCTTCAAAAGCATGCAGCTCTGATCCCCTGGAAGGCTGGTTCGTGAACGCAACAACCAGGGAGGCCTATAGAGGGAGCAGGCCACCTTCTTTTCCCCAGCAAGAGGAGTTTACAACCGTAAGTGATGACCCTGAGAGAAAGGAAAGAGAAAGGTGGAGGAGGAAAATGTCTTCGTCAGCAGAGCCCTACGCAAGAGCCAGAGCAGTTGCCCTGCAAACGGGGGGAGCAGCACCAGACCTGCCTCTCAGGGCATGGGCAAGAGAGCTGCAGGTTCACACCTACCATCTTCCTCCTCCCTCTTTTTGTGTTCATACTTTCTGCCCTACAGGGAGTCAGGAATTTCTTAGTGTTTCCTCCAGTCTCTCTGTCCCAGCATTTCAGCAGCTTCTCTGCACATTGTAAGATGAAGATTTGCTTGCCTGGAAGTTGAGGAGAATTTCATCTTCCAACACCTACAGCCAAAGTAATAGAGCAGTGCCTAGATGAAAAGGAAAAATGCAGTCAGAAAAGCCTGGCATTTCCTGTTGAACAAAAAGAAAAACTAAAAAAAGGCTAACCATGTCACAGACAATATAAGAGAAGCAGTATTAAGCAGAACCTATTCAGAAGACAGAATATACAGAAATGTCATAGTTAGTTATTGTCAGTAGAGACTATATGACTGAACTGAACATTACATGTATTTGTATTCACATATGCATACAAAAAATTTTTTTAAGTCTTTAAGCCATGTATACCTGTATTGAAGGTCCAGAAGCTGGTAATTTTTTGTATGGCTGTAAGGCCCAGAAGGCCCATCCTAGACAGATTTGTGTTTGCTGAGCATGACACAAACCTGTTACAAAAGCCTCTGCCTAACTGTGTTTATTATAGTCCAATAAAACAGAGGACAAGATCTTTTTCTTTTTCTCTTTTTCTAACAGATAGGGAGCTGTGACCAAAAAGAAAGTTTAACAGAAACTGGGTGTTATTAAACCAACCCAGTTTCAGTCTTAGAGACCAAAGGACTAGTAGCTAAAAAACATTTGTTGACAGCTTGACCGAGCAGTAGATGCATTATTAAATTAAAAATAACAATCAGAAATAAAAAACAGAGCACAATACATGGCAAACATACATGCATTATTCACCATGTTGCACCTGTGAGTTCTTCTTATAGAAAGACTGGCCACCAGAGTGTGCATCAGATAACTTACATTTTGGTGAAAGATTAAGGATGGGTATAAAGTATGCAATATTTATACATAAAAAATTATACTAAGAGCTTTCCCTCCCATGTATTTAGGTTTAATAATACTTTAGTGTGTTTCTCCTGGGGAGCAAGAGCAGGTCTTAGCACTGCAACATAAATAGTTAAGCACAAGCCATGCAGCAGTAAAAGAGAAAAGGAATACTCTATGCCCTTCAATTCCAAGGCAATGCAGCATGAGAAATAAAATAAAAGGATACTATTACTTTTCCTCATAATATGGTTCATCATTTGACTTTTAATACAGATGTGCTGCTGCTTTCTTTTTTGCTAATTTTTTTTTCCGTCATTAGAGAAAGGCCATTTGAGGAATATAGTCTGCCCAGTGATGTGATTCAGCAACTTTCTGGAAAACAAAAACACAGCTCTCTTTTTGGTGCACTAATGAAACACAACTGGCACTAATTTTCATTGAATTGAGCCTAACTGAAAGTAGGCAATGTACCATGTTAGCTAAAGCTCAATGGTCTTAGTTCACATTGTTTTTCAGGAGTTTTTATACAGTATGTGCTGAACATAACCTGCTCCTAAATCAGGCCAATAATAACAAATACATTGCTGTACAAGCTGTTGTGTTACCAAGAACGGCTCAGCAAATACATTTGCCTTTTTATCCAAATTCCAGGTTGCTTTGGTCCAAACCAACATGTGAGACGTTGTTTCTGAATATCTCCCAAGGGCATGTCCACAGAAAGGTTGTCCAGCAGTTCCACAAAGGCAGAGTGACCTGTCATGAGTTTTCCATGTCAATATTTATTCCATGAGGACACTGAATGCTACTCAGACACATGATATAATTTGACATATTTGGTATTCTTTACCAGGAGTGCTCCAAGTCTGGGAAATTAAATCAAGATCAAAAGGAGGTAGAAAATCCCCCACAGTCACACACGGAGTAGTCAAAAGAATTTAGGAAGCCTTATGCTTCATGGGAATGTTTCCATTCAAAATATCTTAATAAAGACATCATTATCTATTTAGTCTGATAGAGAAGTCCTGTCTCCAGGCAGGCAGGATGTGGTAGCCAGCCATGGCAAGCAGTGAGTGCCTGAGCTGGGGTGTGCTGCATGTCCCAGCTTAGGGCACATGCTGCGTTTTCTCCAAGCAGCATGTCGAGTGACAGGCAGCATGTGTCCCACGTACCACCAGGATCATTCCTGCCTCAAGCCCCAGAAGAGCTGATCCTGGAGCTCTGCCGCTGATAGTGAGTGCAGCTGGTGAGGAGCAGGTCCCACACCCTCTGTGAACCTACCTGAAGATGAGAAGGGCTGCATGAGCACCCCCCCTTATTGTTCCTGGCAGAGCTGTATGGGGACATGGGCACCCAGGACCTGTGGGCTTGGCTAACCACCAACCAGCACAGACCAACAACCTCTACTCTTAGAAGCACCAAGCAGTATTTCCCAAACATATTGTCATTTGCAAAAGAAAGAGTCATTTTGACAACAAAGTCCTCCAGTGACTAAGTGGCCAGGGTGTTGCTGGCATTAAAGAGCTGGCAGAACTTCTACCATAAATATTTCTATCAGGCCATTGTATATCAGCTGTAAAAACTTGCTCTGGGCTGCTATTTGGAAAACAAGACCCAGCAAGATAATCCTTTTTTAAACACAATATCCTATTTGAGTAATCTACAGGTATTTAAATCAAGAAATCTGCAAGTGTAGGCCCCACTGACACCTTTGCTGATTCCTCTTTGCTGATTCTATGGCCATTAGGGAAAGTGAGCACTGGCCATTCCAAAGTTCTTGGTCTGGGACTTTCCTTTTACCTCCAGATGGCCTCAATGGTTCAGATAAAAATGCTGGGGAGACGTAGGGTAGAGTAGACAAGCTGCTGTCAACAAGAAAGCATGGAGCAGAGCTCCCCCAGAAGAAAAATCCATCTCCTGAGAAGGCACATATAGCAAGACATGGGTCACCTTTGCACACAGGTGAAGAAGAGCCACTGTTGGAAAGCTCCTGAATCCTGCCTAGCCATACATGCCTCCTTCCAGATCTGGAGTAAGCCAACTTTTTCAGATAAGTGAAAGAAAAATTGTACTTATTTGTATCTCAAAGGAAATTTCTGCTGTTGTTTCCAAATTAAACCAGCTTCTTGGTCATAATGCCGTAACACTGCCCTAGCCACACAGCCCTCTTGTTTTAAAAGGTTTCCTGTGGATTCTAGCACATCTGACATACACTTTGGTGGAAAACATGTCAACTGGTCCTTCAGAATGGAGATTTTCAGATGTGCACAGAATATGTCCAGGAGATATAAGTGATTACATACACCAGGAAGGAAAACTCAGTACCCAACAAAGAGTAGCAACTTTTCATGTACTAATGATAAAGTATTCAGGATTTATAGTTAGAAATACTCTTTCCATTGATTTCATTATTAGAAGTCTGTTACATCTAAGCATTTTTTAAAATGCTGAATCTCATTTCCAAATACCCGTAGGGAACAACAACCACAACAACAAAATTAGAAAAACATTACTGAAGACAAAATTAGAATAACTAAGCTCAACAGTATACAGGGAAAATGCAATGTTAAAATGTATGAGGTAAAATTGTTTTCTAACTATCTCAAGGTTAAACATCATTTTGTCCTGGAAATGAGCAAGGGCAGAAATTTGTGACATGCTCTGACAGTATAAAACACAACTGTGGTTTATGCAAGTTATGTGCTAGATCAGTATATTTTCTCAGTATAGTTAAGGCAAAAGAGGTTTAATAAGATATTTTTATTTCATTTTTAATTAACAAGTCTTTTTTAAAAAAGAATTCTTTTAACCTCCCTTCCTTTGGGACCATGATTCCAGGAAGTCCTGAGAAAATAGACAGTTTATTTTCCAGTACTGCTTACACAGGAAACCTGGAGGGATATCTCAAGTGAAAGAGATTCTTCAGCAAGCATGGAAAAGCCACTACTATCACACCTATCACATTGGTGGCAAAAGCAGCAGAAGGTGACAGATATCCACCAGTCTGTACTGGGACAACCCCTCGGATACTTTGTAGTGAAGTTTTCTGAGGTTGGTAGGACAAGTGTTTCAGAGCACACATACTACCATGGCCTGGGTTAGAGACAGGCTTCCCTTATCACTCCTGAACAAGTCTTCATGAAACAGACATTCTCACACCACCTGTGCATTGTGCATGCACATGTTGTGCAGGCTGGGCAATGGCAGTTTATTCTCACAATGTTGTTGAAAAATGTATTCCCTCTCTTTTTTTCAGAAGCAAAAATAGAAACCACATATTTCCAAAACCAGAACCATGTCATAATAGCCAACACAGACAAGAGGGAAAGGGGGTTGTTGTGGTCTGCAATATCTTCTCACATTAGTAACCCTCCCTTCCTCCCCCTCTTCCGGCCTCAAGCATGTGGCTGTCATAAACTCTTTAAAGCAACATTGTCAAATACCTTCTTCAAATATTCTGATGAAAAGAATACTTCAAATAAAAAAAATACAGTGATGAAAATACTCTGTTTAGAGCATTGCTTCATGTTGGTGAATAGCTCATTTGCTATTCCTGGGTATTAGAGTCAAGCTCAGTGCTTTTGTTATAAATATTTTTAAATAAAGGTTGAAGAACATTTTTGTCCTATGTTACATACTTGAAATGTCTGTGGAAACAAACAAGTACCCACTTAGGGCACTACCTATGGTAGTATCTGTAGGTCTTAAAATGAGCAGACAGGCCAAATGCACATTGGTTTCACAAATCGTTTCCCAGCAAAAATCTGCACTTATGAGCTGACTCCTTATCTCCACTTCAATCAAATGAGCTTATTGTTAAAGTTTTACAAAGCAACCCAGCAGCAAGGTGAAAGATGAAGAGATTATTGAATAATAGATAAGAATATTTTTAGTCAGCTCAGATATATTCATGTATCTGAGAAAGCACCAGGAAAAAAGCCCTCAGAAAGGTGCTGGCTAAATTCCAGCAAAAGCAACTTGACTGTCAGGGCCCTGCAAGGGCTGGGGTCTTCCTACAAGAGATGGCAAAACAGAACTGCTGAGGAGGCACCAGGAAATCCCAGAGAGTCCCAGCCCCAGGCACTGGGTAACTCTGTGGGGATGGGGACATGAGCCTGTGGTGGTCCCAGCCTGGGGCACTCGCAGCTGAACAGGGCTGTGGGCAGATGGAGAGTGGCTCTGCTGAAGCATCACTGGGGCAGGGACCAACAGCCCAGGGGGCTGACATGGGATCCTGGGCTGTAGGCAGTGTGGGGGGAGCACCAGAGGGCTGGGCAAGGGTAATCAGAAACGGGGGTGCCCTTAGGGCCCTGAGATAGTTATGCAGAGATGCAACGTTAGTATTTAAAAAGTTGTCCATATTTCTGGTCCTGAAATTGATTAATTTTTGGTTCTTTTTCACTCCTAGCTTTATAAGCAAACAATCCTGCTCTTAAATTTGCAGCAGCTGGAACTGTAAAACTTATTCCCAAGGTCATTCTTCCCATCAGGTTTCCTACAATGCAGTTAAATGTGGGGCCAACAAAGCATTTTTAATGATCTGGATGGCACCTTCCCCATGCATAAAAGAAGAAAACTACCAAATTGTCTGATTTCAGCACTGTTCTGCTTCTTACCCTGCATCCATTACCCAGTGAGAGTCATGGTTCCATTATTATGGTCTGAAGAGACAAAGAGTTTCAAAAGATCTTTTCACTGCGTGAGCAAGCCCTCTCCCTGTTGCCTTTCCCTTTTAATGAAGATCACAGAGTAGTTGACATCTTTGATCCTGAGAGCCTCTGAAGAAGTGAAGGTATAATGACATTATTCACTTAAAACTAGGGAGATACTGACTGAAACACCTACTGAAATAAAGTAGCAGTGAATAATGAAGTGTCACTTGGATATTCAGAACTTCATTCATTAAAAATCATTTCTGAAAGGAACTGGTTCATGTGTCCCTGGAAACACTAACACAAGACATGCCAGGCTAAATCAGACTTGGCATTTAGTCTGGAATCAAAGTACTTGAACATAGTCCATCCTCCCACAACACTGACTACAGAGCAGAAACCCTTTCTCTTACTTTGTGTACAACTCTGAGACTAATGCAGTAGTGGGCTAGAGAATCTCTTAAAAGGCAGATGTAAACAGGGAATACTTATCTCAGCACTATTCAAGAAGCACAGTCCCTCACAATGTAAAGGTATGAGAGCCCCCAAAATACTGTACCATGTGAAAAGAACCAAACTTTTGTCTTTTGGACCAGGGACAGTCATAAACCTGCAGCACCATGGAGCTCACTGCTGCCTAATCTACCTTGATTTTTTGACAGGACATTTTTTATTAACTCCTTGCTCCCTTAACTAGACTGCTGTAGGCAACTGAGTTAACATGTTCAAAATTAGCTTGGATGTGTCTAAGTTATACCTTGGGTCCTGTAGAGAAAGAACAGATACAAACTGGGAGTTGAAACTTGCCAGTTGGCACGGCCCAGTACTTTGGACCTCAGTCCAGAAAGGCATTTCAGCACACATGTGGCTGTAAGGCTCTGAATAGACTTGGCAACTGCTTTAGCTTAATAATGATGAAGCATTTTGTAAGCTCCCTTCTGGATTAGAAATTGTCTCTGAAGGGTTTTATAAAATGCAGTAGAGCCTCAGGAAGCAGGAAACAACATTTATTCAATTTCTCTGTTCTTAACCTGAAGGCACTGGAACTAGGGTATTTTGGCATAAAACTCAGACATATTTAAGCAAATGCCAGAGGCCATCAAAGGCTCAGCAAAGTCAGTTTTGGTGGGTATGGGAGGGCCCTTTCCCAAAGCCACACAAGCCCAAGTGCCAAGTGACAGGAGTCAGGATGAACACCAGCAACATGGAACAAGGAGCCATGTCATCTTTCTGGGAGGACTTGGACAGGCTATTGTGCCACTGCAGCATGCAGGGCCCAGAGAAGTACTGCAAGTAGCATAGCTTCATAAGAAAATAGCAATAAATAAATCTGTGTGTAATGATCTCCTTCTGGTGACAAACCAGTTAAAAAAAAACCCACAAGCACCTTCAGGAGAAGAATACCATACAAGAACCCATCTGTGCACAGACACAAACACACAGAGACACCAGCATATTTATCCAAAACAATCTCACATAGCATCTCACTTCAGATCTTCTGGATCACATAGAAGCACAGGACCATCTACATGCCGATCACTGCTTTTGCTGTTTGGATACACTGTCTGCATATTCTGCTTCCCAGCTTCCTCAAAGTGAAGTTTCAGACAGACTGAAAAACTGAGAAGTCTCCCTGCCTGCAGACTGCCACATTTGGAAATGGCTGTGTCAGCGGATATTCACCCCCTGTAACAGCACCATTTGATATTTGAAGCTGTATTTTCATTTCTGGAGAATAATGCACATGCCTCAACCCCCTTCTCAGATGTGTCATCCCACTGCTATTCCTTTCTTCTTTAAGCTACAGTTTGGTATTCTTTTAAGTGAACATGATTACCAATAAAGCAGTCCCCGCTTTCTCCCACTCCCACAATTTCTCCCCGACCATCTGTTGTACTGTGCCATCATAAATATTTGTGTGGCTGCATGGTTAACCAGATCAAGGTACTGATCCAGATGAAAAACAGCCCCTGGGAAAAACTATGCAATTTTTGCAATATAGTTCCCCACAAAGCCATACAAATGCTTATGCTGCAATTGTAAGAAGGTTTCCATAAGAATCAAGATGACTGACTGAGAAAAGGGAAGGGGAACAATCTGGTTTTTTAAGCAGTTTTTCTGGCCTTAATGTGGAGCCATGGTTTGGCATTTGCTTTCACCCACACTTGCCCACAGAAAGCACATAGAAACTCCTGCTTTGGGGAGTAAACATGCAGAGCTACTGAAAATTCTTTCTGAATGCCGAGGGAAAAGACCTTTGCACAGCAATATCTAACTCTTGCCAGCACTGGAGCCCAAGTCCATGAAGTCCAAAATTGTGTTCTTACACTTGAAGAAGAGCATTCTTCTATCAATGACAAGCTCAAGGATCCTTTGGAGTCAACTGTTAGCACTTCAGAGGCAAACAGCCTATTTCTCTTTCTCTTGCTTTCTCTGGATTTAAAGAATGGTGAGATAGAATACCACCTCGTTACCTATTCCAGAGCCCTGTGGTGTAAATAGGAGAGAAAAGTATGGAACAATTGGATTGCATTTTATCAAAAAACCTTTTGAAAACAGCTTACCTCCCCATTTAACAGTTTCTAACAGACTAAGCCTAAAACTAGAGACAGAAAGTCCTGCCACCAATTCCTTCAGTTTCACTTATTTTTGTCATGTTCTCTTTCTTCACAATAAAGTGACAGTCCCACTGCTGATATTTCTCAGGATACGTGTGATAATCTTTTGTGAGACACTTGAAAATTGCAGTTAAATGCAAGCTTGCTAGTGAATAAAGCTATACAGAAGGCAAAAATGTAGCCTCCTCCACTTAAAAAAAAAAGAATAAGGGGGAATCAAGTATTACTGTTTTCTCCCCATTGGTTTGTGGTGTGAGATAGCGAGGATACAAAACTAGCTGATGCCATGAGTGGGAGGACTGACTACAAAGAGAACTCTTATTGTTTCCAGTAACTGTACAATTAACTTCAATTGTGGCTATCTTTTCAGTGGGCTTAACGTATTCAGACTAAGGATAGCGTGTAAGTGAACATTACAATTTCCTGGAGAGACTGCAAACCAGCGATCCTCCCTGAAATTGTATACCATTGCTTACCCTTCACTAACCCAAAACACGAGGGCTGTGTGTTACCATAGGCATGGGGACTGCCTCCACACAGTGTCTGTGCCATGGCAAGCCCAGGAACAGAGCTGTGACACAGAGGGCATATTTAGCATGAGGCAGCAAGATCAGGGGAAAATATGCAGAAAGATAACAGAAGAGGACTGATCTTCATCATATCTACTATTTAGGTAGCTCTGCTAATTTTCATGAAAGCCAAGAGGGACTCAGTTATAGAACTGAGAGGTGAACATTTTTAGACATTAAAGGTGTTTGAACTCTAAGGAGCCCAGAGAATGTAAAATCTACTGCTGGGCAGAGACTGCTTAAGGAAGTTAAAAGCCTGTTAGCCTGTTTTTAACACATTCTTGGGAAAGCTGGCAAGAAGAATTGCCTTTGAATTTTTACACCAACTGCCAGTTTCCCATACATCATTCTGTCTCTACTTCTGGTTGTATTTATGTGGCTTTTGGAGCTGTGATGGCCCGAGAATATCACCAACGAAATATTTGTAAGGGCAGGTCTTATTTTTTATTAAATTGAAGGGACAGGAACTAGATAGATTTTCAGGCACATAAACTTGTCTCCATGTCGCTGAAAGTCAGTGTGCTCAGAAGTGTGTCAGAGCTTTTTCTAGCTATACCTGTCTAGTAAAATAAGACATATCCCTTCAACACCCCTCTACTTGATCTGATGCTCAGCTTTCTCCCTCCCCAGTAAAGCCTCCTCTAACCCTATCTCCATTCTGACATCCCTTGTCTAGATGCACTGAGTTTTCATACCCTCATTTCCACCTCTCTTACCATTCTTCTCACCCTGCCCACTACCTCTTCAAGGCCTCACTGAGCCAATCCTCTGGATCCTCCACTCTTATTACACTGAAACTCCTTTGACATGCTCCTGTCAGGCAGGAGAGTTCCACAAAACTTAGTCTTCTACAAGGCAAAGCCACTGGAGAGGTTCCTATCCTGCCAGAGACACTTTCTCTGCCAGGCACTGCCTGCTTACTGGACAATGGTGCTGTGCTGCTGACTACAGTGCTGCAGCCATTAGGAGTATAAATAACCCCCAGAAGTGGAGTTCCCTTCAGTTTTGATCATTTCAGCAATAGGGCTCAATCCGCTTCCTGGCACACAGTTGCAGGGACAAAGCCAGCAGGATGAAGCAGGGATGGGAATGAAAGGCTGAGTATAGGGTGAGGGAGGAAAGTGGTGAGGTGAGGTAGAGAAATGCTTAGGGTGCCTCTGCCCTGTAGAGAACACCAGGGGGTCAGAAAGGAGCATTCACAGTAGCAAGGGAGCAGCCTGTGTACAATAGGCATTATTTTTCCCTGCAGCTCATAATAACATAGTATTTTGTGAGCTTTGTCCACAGCTGCTGTGCAGAAATACAGGAGCATTTTGCAATACTTTTAATGTTGTTGTGTCATAATGTTCTTCAGTTCTGCATGAAGTTAAAAGGGACAAGAACAGATTACGACCAAGTTGAATAAGGGGAAAAGAAAGGCAAAGGAAAGAAATTTGCCAAATACTTGCCTCAATGGGCCAAGAACTGAAGGGGCAGTCCCCTGCAGACATGCACAGGTTGGAAGCACAGCCAGGACCCATCTGACACTGTGCTTCTGCAACTGAAGGCTGAAGAAAGTCTCTTGAAATGAGGGAGAGGCAGGGTAGGGGCAGGAGAAGGAAGAACTTCTAGCAATTCATTGCAGAACACTGAATCTCCCTATAGCCAAGCTTGACTAAGGGCAAAGAGTGGTGAAGAGTAGGAATACCTCAGATAGGATGAAAGGAGAAAAATAATGTCCCAGGCTTCTGTCTAGCACAGAGTGTATAGACATCTGAGCTGCTGATGAATCAACATGAATCAGCCCTATTATACTCCAGACCACAACCATGATGTCAATCTAGGTGATGCAGCAGCTGACTCAGAGGCACCTTGCACATCCTGGGGGAGGCACAGAGCCAGGGACAGCAAGCTGTCAGCCATACCCAAATAAACTCATAGAGCCTGGGCAACAGATCTAAGGTATTTTGCCCTCTCTAGTTCAAATAACCAGTATATATCATGCCAACATGTAATGTGCAATGGCTCCCTGCCTTCCTTTAAAAGAGCAAGTTCTCCTTCAGGATTGCTTTGTCTCACCACTGATGTCACTGACACCTGCAGGTGGTCTGACTACAACCTGGCTCATGCCACTCAGAAGAGACAGGGGCTGGTCTGTACATATGATCTCCTACCATGGGCATCTGGCAGCAGAGGCACATGAGGCAGCAAACCACACAGACAAATAATACAAAACACATTAAATTTACACTTTAGCATTAGGTGTCTTGTTTTTACGTTCATGCATGCTAAAAAGAATTTTATGGGGTTTTTTTTAATTGATACTGTGCAGACTGCTGAAAAAGCACGGTACATCACTTTGAGCCCTGGGCAAAGGGCTCCTTTTTTGGCCTTGGATCTGTTTGTGCAGTATGTTGTGGTCTTTTTGGATATCATGTCATTGGAAAACAGTAGGGGTTGAGAGAGTTGGATTACCGGCGGAACACACCAGATGGATGGGAACCACAGACTTCAGCACTTTCTTTGATATCTGCATTACTGCAGCTACAGTGGGTCTGCCTTCTCTCTCACTCCCTCTGCATTTTGCACATGAGGCCAGGCACCTGGAAAAGAAAAGGGCCCTCAGCAACAGCTTCATGGCAAGTGTTGTAGTTTCGGTTCGTTTCCCAGCCAGCGCACCATTTATGTGGTGGTTTCATGTTCACCGATTGAGAGACAGGATTTTTGGGAGGACAAAAAGGCAAACCAGGCTCAACTTAGAAGTAAAAAGATAGTTTATTAACACACAATAAGAAAAGAAAAGGAAAAAATGAAATCTTCAAAACCCCTCTCCTCCCACACACAAGTACTCATTTTCTTACAAACTACATAGAGACAAACTTATGACATTCAGTCAGTTTCATTATTTAAATATAGTCTTTCANACCAGATGGATGGGAACCACAGACTTCAGCACTTTCTTTGATATCTGCATTACTGCAGCTACAGTGGGTCTGCCTTCTCTCTCACTCCCTCTGCATTTTGCACATGAGGCCAGGCACCTGGAAAAGAAAAGGGCTCTCAGCAACAGCTTCATGGCAAGGAAGAAGGAAACAGGTATATGTTCAACATCACTATACAGCCTACTACCACTATACTGTGGCTCTGATCCTGAGAGATGGTACCAGAGCTTTCAAGGATAGTCCCGTACCACAGAAGGCACTGCCTGCTTTGTCATTGGCTGTAAGAACAGGCATGGGTATCACAGAAAATTTGACAGTAGTGCAGGTACAGAGTTACCTGCTGTTTGTACCTAGACATCACCCTTTCAGCTTTCACAACATTTACAAATTGTAACAAATCGAAATACAACAGCCTGCATAGTGCTGTGTTTGTAATTCTTACTTATGATAAGGCGGAAAAGAATGAAGAAAAGTTCCAATAGCGTTCTTAATAAATAAAAATTGTATGGATGTGATCTGGCTTTTACTATGTTGAGCATACCAAATGTTCAGAGGGCCTCTATCTCTGTTTAACAGTTTTGACCTTAGCTTTGTATTTGTGCTGAATGAAATGTGTGCAAATGCCTGACTGAGTCAAAGGATGTCTGAAACAGGATTTAAGTTTAAATCATAGAACCACAAAATAATAAAGGTTGGAAAGGACCTCTGGAGCTCACCTAGTCCAATACCCTGCTCCAAGTAGATCCACTGCCAACACCATATCTGGTCACTTGATTAATTTTGCCTCTGCTTTCACAGCACTTTCCTGGGACTGAGGCTTTGGCTGCAATGATGCTTTTGCCAGCTGAAGCCATTCCTACTCCACCTCCAATTCTGGTTCTCACAGTGTCCTCCCAGCACAAACATTTGTGTAGTCTCTTAAGGAAGTGAATCAGCTGAAATATAATCAGTACCACCAATATCATAATAATTTTTCCTATCCAGACAGTTCCCCAGTCCAACATATTCTGTAGTCATACTCACAACTATGATGAAGAGCCAGACAAGGACAAGCAGCGAAGAGGATGAAGGGAAAGGAGGAAGAAGGAGCAGTGAACATGCCTGCCTGAGCCAGAGCTGCAGATTAATGAATTCTGTGTGAATACCAACCCTCAGATAAGCAAGATTCAATTCCTGTTCAAGCCCCTTCACCACTAAAATTTCCTTTTCAGGGGTGGGGCAGGGTAATTAAGTATGGCTTACTGAATATTTTCACACCACTGAACTTGTTGGGAAAACTCTATCAAATGTATAGGAACCAAGTGAGTCTGTACATGTGTCAGAAAGCAGAAACAAGCAGAAAGTTGACCTGAACAAAAGTATAAAAGAAATAAAATTTCCCAGTAGAAATAGCCAGACTGGCTGAACTACAGAATCTGGGATGTCTCCACCCAGCATTTTGTGGAAAGGCATTT
Source organism: Illadopsis cleaveri (assembly GCA_013399915.1). Lineage (NCBI taxonomy): Eukaryota > Metazoa > Chordata > Aves > Passeriformes > Timaliidae > Illadopsis > Illadopsis cleaveri. The sequence continues at coordinate 153,757 of VXBB01023763.1, forward strand.
GCTTCAGAATTAGATCAAGCCTGAACAAAGCTGGAATGAACTAACCTACCTTCACTCCAGCTTTCCCATCTTCACAGCACTTCCATATTTGCTAAAAGGATTCAAAATGTTATTTAAAATAACTGACATGAAGATCTATCACTGACCAAAACAATCTGAGGAAATTCCAGAGAAAGACTAGATTGCTGAAAATTCAGGCAAGTGATCCTTATTTGTGCTACTGCCAACATACAAAAAAATAAAAAGACCTGATTAATTCCATCTAGAAGCAGGTATTTAATGCAGACATCTGAATCAGAAACCAGATCACACTAGTCTCTCTGTGTAATCCATGAAGAGTTGCAAGCACCTCCTGAAGATAATTCACTGTAATGTCTAACTTACCATTTCTGTACAAGCTCATCAGAGGTTGAAACTGCCCTCCAAGCAATACCCAAACACTCACGCTCATCATCGACCAGTGAGAGGCTCAGTGCACTGTCCTGTCACTTTTTACTTCAACCTCAGTCTCTCATTTCTACTGGGCAGAGTTCAAAATGCAATTTGAAAGCCAAATACAGATTGAACTAAAACTTCAGATGCCAAAGAAAAACTTACTAAAATCAATCCAAAACTGAAGCTTGAAATAATATTTTAAACAACATAATGACATTGATTAGTCCAGAGTTAAAGATAATACTCCTACCCAGAGTAAAATATTTCTATATAGATTTAGAAGAAGCTGAAGCCTCCAACTAGTCCTGGCTCTCATCATTACCCTGACTTCAATATTAAATGTATCCTTATAAACACTTCCAGCCCAACCAAAAGTGGAAGTACCAATAAGCTCTCGGTTCCTAACTGTCAAAGATCCTAACTCATTTCCCCACATGTATCACAGAACAGAAGGTACCAAAAAGCCACCTTAAGAGCAAGGAGTGGCTTTAACTAGAACCCTGTACCAAACCTTTAGCCTGTGTCTACAGTTCTACCACTGATTACAGGTTCAAACTGATGGGTGACTTGAAGAGTCACAGCCCACAGATCAAAGATATCAAAGCACGCAATAGAAACAATGTATACACCCTGACATAAACCAAATGGTACTGACAATACTTCTCACAATTAATATCAAGTGCAGAGCTGCATTCCTTTTTAAATAGAATACAGTATTTAAAATCAAAATATTCCCTTCCTAAAGTGTTAAGAATAATTTAGCTTTCCAGGACTGATTCTAAGGACAAGACCTGTATAACCAAAGAAAGGGAAAATGCCCTAATTCCACTTCCTGCTACATCCCATCCCACAAATTACTGCCTTATTCAGAAAGCCAAACTCATCCTGCTAATTATAAATTATTCTCCTTCAATTAGGTAATGGAAATAAAAACAAATGACTTAAGTAACTAATCACAGCTAAATAGCACAGCTTGTATTGTGGATACCAAGTATTCCATACCACAAAAATACTCCCAGAATATGAACAAGGAAAGTGGAGTCTGCCTGCATGAATTCCAAAAGTGGAAGAGATTACTGACCAAAATGTAGATAATTAAAAATTATTTGGAACTAATCTGAAATGCAGTTAATATATCATCATTCAGAAGCATTCCACTCCAGTGTGTTACTTCATTTTAAAGATGTTATATGAGTGTTTTCTGCCTTTGTACCATGCTACTAAAAGATTTTACAAGTGGGTAGTTAAAGTGAGCTCTGCAAGACCAGTGAGTAGAATATTTCTGTCTGACTATTCTAAATACATGCAAAGGGAAAGACCAGACTGAAAGCTGATTACACTGCTTTTAAACATGTCCCTGAGTGTCATGTACGGTCTGCACTGTGACTTTTAAGTGCAACATGATTATTATGTAGAAGAGAGCTAATCTTTGGTGTATATTAGCTTGAAGCTTTCAAACAGCATAATATCTTTTCATGTTACTAGTCCTGAATACAAAGAAAAATTTAATAAAAACTCCAATTAGGAGCACTCATGGATATGAATATGCTCAACAGGGTTTTGCAATTTGAAATCCAAGTGCTAGCATATTTATCCTTAGAAATTAGAAAATTCTGGCAGCTAACTAGTGAGATGACAGCAGGGCAGTAACAAATGAAGGCAACCTTCATTCTTCCCCCTGACTAGCAGATTATTTGTAATAGTTCCTGGATGAAATGAGAGGAGAAAGACACCAAAACTCTACCTTTGCAGTGCAGTATTAAAATACTCTTGTGTGCTCATAAGCAGAACTACAGTTACCATATAAGAGCAGGAATTAAGAGGGAGGATGAAATATTAGTTGCCCCTTCTGGTAAGGAGGATTGGCCAGTGATTCAGACACTCACCTCTAGTCACTCACTGACTTCAGTTTCTTGCCATGTCAAGAGACCCACTCCTTGTGCCATTGTGCCTTCTCCTGTAAAATGGCAATAGCAGAACATCATTACTTCACATGCAGGGCAGAAGGAAGCCTGGAGACAGAGAGGTGTTGAGATGATATGAGCATAGCCAGATGTGTAACCAAGAGGATTTACTTGTTTAAAGCAACAGCTGGTTGCTGTTGGTCCTGCTCCACCACTTTCTTTCTGTCCCTTCCCTGTCTGTTTCCCCTTTCCCAAACACACAGCTTCAGCTTCTCTCTTGTGTAACTTATAATGCTCTATCTGCACAATAAAGCCAATTCAACTTACTAAGCAGCAAAAACCCTATGCTTTGCTTTTGTTTTGGAATTATTTTATGATTTAGTGCTGCCGAGTTGAATCAGGTCACTGTACAGTTAGATGAGTTCTAGAGACAGTGAAGAGGACAGCTGGAACTATGCAGCCTGACAAGGGAGGAAAGAGCACAGGAGAGCAGCAGAATCTTCCCTCTTTAGCATCAGTAATTCACTAGACTGGGAACTATAGCATGTAACTGCCCTTGACTGATGGACACCTCAGGTGTACAGGTACAGAGAAAAGGAGCAGCTGTTCTTCACTAGGAGTGGTGATCAAAGCCTCATCATCCAGCACAGGCACCAGAGCTCCAAGAGATTGACAAAGAGCTCACAAACATATAATAGAGCTGGAGCTTGATATAGGTCTTTTTAAAGAGGACTGAAACAGTAGCAGATCAAAAATATAGGCAGGGAAGTTTACTGCCAGGTAAGAAGAATACCCTCTTTCCCTTAGCAGAGAAGTCATTAAGTCTTGGTTTCAATTGACTGCACAGTGCTACCCCACCAGATTTGATACTGTTATTCAGTTTGTTTGCAAATAATATCATCTTCCTAATCTATTTTGCTTTCATAACATGCTTCAAGGACAGCCTGTGCATTTAAATAAGGGTGTACCAAGTGGCCATCTTTAGCAAGAGAAAGCTTTGGATTTGTGCAGTAGAACTTAGTAAAAACATTATTGGTTGACTAGATGCCTTTGCATCCAGTGGGGCCCAACAGAACATCTAGTGCCACATTAAGAATGGTTGATAGTTTTGGAATAATGTTCCAGAAAATTATAACCACTGCGTTAGCAGAGTAACAGCACATATTACTCTTACATCGTACTCCTGGGAAAGCTAAGGCTGTCTCCCTTTGATGCACAGAGTCTTTCTCAATCTGCAGCACACCTTGCACCTTGCTGGGAGACTCGGGAATATTTTCCTGATTACCACTGAGTCCATCCATAAGAGGGCAGTAATATATACCTACAACACATCCATCATTCCCCTGAGTCCTGGGTGAGACCTGGGTGAGTACAGTTAAAAGCATGCCCAGAAACATGCAGAAGCAGCAAGAACCAGCACGAGGCTGTTGGCACCACCCCTGCCCACCTTCCACTTGCTGGCCTGCATGACTAAGCCTTCATTTAAAGCAGAATCCCTTGGGAACTCCTGTCAGCACACATTTGGAGCACAGCCTGTGTGCATGACTCTGGCTCTGTGGCCAGGTGTCCTAATTCCTCTGCTGCCAGGCCCCCATGGACTGACAAAAATTACATTATTAATGCCTGGCTATAGCTGTTGGAAGCTGTGAACCAGGTTTACTAAGCAGATAAATGCACCACCTTGGAGAAGAATGTATACTTTACCTTTCACAATACCTTCCCTGCAGTATTTATCCCTGTGGTGGTGAATTACACTGCATGAAGAAGGCAATCAGATCATAAAACCTGTATATATTTTAACACAGTGATCATACTGATTCAAAGAGAAAGGAAATTGCAATTGCTCACTGCTGCTATATACATTTTTCCAGATGCTCAGAAAGAATGGTGATTACATTTTGTTTTCTCACTTTCAAAAGATAAATAAGAATATCATCTGTCAAGCTTCAAGAGTAGATCAACCAGCCTTCTATTCTCAGGCAAATTCCAAAATAGCAGTATTCAAAGGGCAGAGAGCACACCTAGCAATATGTGCTGCAAATCTCCCAGTACACTAAATAAATAAATGATCATAACAATAAAGCTGTCTTGCATGTAAATAACAGTTCACCTTGATGTTTCAATTTAGTAAGCAATATTTCCCACTGTACATCAGTTTTGATGCAGCTACGATAAGGCTGAATCATGAAGTTTTGTTTGGATGATCTTAACATCATGGTGCAAGGAATGGGACATAAAAACTAGGCAGGGACAATTTAGGAAACTAAAAGAAATAAAAATATACTCCTGGGAAACTAGAACAACACAAAGTAAGTGTCTTCATGATAGTTCATAAAAGACTCAAGGTAATCCATTAGCTGTTTAAAATATATAGAAAGGATAACTGGCATCACCCAATTTTAGGCACTTCACAAGCAAGATTCTCACCATATCCAGCAGAGAGGAAGGAGTTCCTTTACTGGCCAATCAGGACTTGGGCTTTTGGTTAACTTGTCCAAGGTGTCACCCTCTGCTACCTTCAGAGAAAGTTTAGGCAGCCTGGTTGACTGATATTGTGGCTGAGGCCACAAGATTCAACAGCTGGGCTGCCTCAGACACCATTATTGCTTGCCCTAAGCATCTAATTTAGGCAAAAAATGTCTTTTCTTCCCTGTCTGATACTGCATTAATCTGACAGTCTTTATTTATACATTATTTCTCAAATAAAAGGTTCTGGAATTAATTTAGCTGGTTTTGTTTGGGGTTTGTTTTGTTTTCTGAAGATCAGTGTGATTTAAATATATCCAGTGCAAAAAACAGTCTAGTAATACGAAAAGCAGAATGAAATAAATTCCTCTGATCCTTGGAAATACATGGAACCAAATTCATAGAATAATGTTCAGTTTTGTAGCTTGAACTATACACACAGAGAAACAAAATGTGCTACCACCAAATAAATGCAGCCAAAGGGGAAAGAGAAGGAAACTGGAGAGGTCAAGAGGACCGGAGTGGACAGCACATTGCACAGAAGCAATAACAATACAATCTCTCTCTTTCTCCTCCTGCTTTACAGCTGTGTTAGGTTGCTCTTTTACTTACACAGACTCACTTTCTAGAGTTCTGTACTCCTGCTCATTGGTGGGAATACCAAAATCCAGCAAAACAAAACAGATGCTGAGGTAATGGCCTAAGCAGGTAAACATGAAGGTTAAGGGTTTCTATGCTCTTTAGAGCAAGGACAGATGGCAACATAGGGCTGACCAGAAACATAAGCCTTGATATTCCCTTGTGAGCACTACTCAGTTGGGCTCATTTGTCGTTCAATCCTGCCCAAACCAGCTATATTTTCTGAATGTCACCTTCTTCTAAATGTCACCCAAACCTGTACAACATTATCCCTGTCCCTTTTATTCTTCATGTCCATTCCCTTATCAGTCACACACTCTTCACTTATTCATAACAATGTGGTTTGGAAAAACATACCTTCTTATTTGGTATTTTTCCAACTCTGTGCCATTCTTATTCTGCTAATACTCGCTCCAAGGAAAAATATTTAGCAGAATATATAGAGTGCATCCAGCAGAAGCTGCTGTGTAGTGTTCTCTGTTAAAGAGAGAACAGCAGCTAAAGACAGAAGTGCAGCTAAAACTGTTACTCCTGAACTCAAGTAACTAACACAAGAGTTTTCATCACCAGCTTATCATCATTATTGCAAGGAACACTAATTTCTTGTTTAGTTTTTCAAACAATACCAGTTTGATTGTCTGGTTTTGCATATAAATGCAGCCAATGTAGATGTTCCAAGGTTTTAATCAATTCTCTAGGGGATTCTTCTTTCTCTTCCTATGTCTTCCACGACATCCTGTCTCTGTCTTTTCACACTGTTCCAATTAGGAATGCTTTTTCTTAATTCTGTATTTTCTATATTGCATCTAGATTTAAATAAACAAATAAATAAATGAAGTCCTGTAAGCCTGAAAACTCCCACTGGCACCAAACTGAAGTAGAAAACTTTTAAAATGCTTCTAAATTTTCTTTCAAGACAGAAGCAAGATTTCAATGCTTTTCTTGGCATGCCTTTTTCTCTTTGAAATACAGAGACTATTCTTGATATGTTCTTGTTTTCCTTGCATTTTATTTTAACAGGATGTGTCCTTTGGGAATGCATCATGAGTCCCTTTTCATAGGTTAGCTCTATCATCTAACTATGGCATCTCTCCAGTGCCAAGTATGCAACGTATATTTATGTTAAATGTTATTTAAGTGAGGTTCAGAAATTTTCTCAGACCTACGCAAGTGTCACAGACTTTGACACCAGATGTGATATCTAGTGGTAACCCCAGAACAAAAAAAAAAAAAAAGTGTTTTTTGGAGGGAATCCAGGTAAACAAGTGTTGGAGCTGTTGAAATAACATGAAAACCTTCTTGAAATAGACTTACTGAATACAATACTTAACTTCTCAGTTACAAGTTGTTCAGAAATGTCACAAGTCCCAACACCCTGTTCTAACAGAATGCTGCAAAAAGCAGTTTCAAAAACTTGACTGACAGGAGATAAAGGAATGTGGACACATGGATGGAAGTAGAAAAATGTGTTGATAAAGATGAGTGCATTTGATCAGAAAACAGTAAAAATTTGACCTTAAAAATGCAACTTAAAAAATCTGTCCCCTAAATTTCAGGGTATCATGATTTTTAAGCTGGTATCAGAATCCTTTGAAGGGCCAAACGGTTCGCCTTACAGTGACTGGGCTGCCTGTACTGAACACATATCACAGATGGTGAGCAGTCCATGCAATCCATTGCTCAAATACAACTGCAATGACTGCTTCAAGGCTTTCTAAAGCTTAAATGTGTTCAGGCCCAAAAGGAGAAACAAAGAGCTATGTAGGCTGTTTGGAACAAATCGTTACATTAGCTCTCACAGATCCTGTCAGTTGTGAATACAGTTTTGAGGCTAAAATTTTTCTAATGTCTAAAAAAATTCAAAATAAATTTAGTCTGCATTAGCAGAAAATTAAAACCTTGTCAGGGATACTTCAGGACATTCAGTGAATGTGACAGGCAAACCATTCATCCAGCTTGCTGGCAGCTTATGTTCAAATCCATTATTGGCACTCTTCTATTTTTCCACAGTACTTAAGGACCTCCTAAACAAAAAAGACCCAAAAACACAACCAAAAAAAAATTATTTCACGAATGGTTATGCTCTCCACTTACAGTTTCAAACAATTCAGTTTCTCTTTTCTTCTCTTATTGCTTGATGCAAATAGAGCACAGAGTACTATAATGCAAAACTGCAAAACTCGGTTTCCCTTTGATACAGCTTTCTGGACATATGTAAATCATGTGTTTTCTTGCTTGTCAGTTCCAAGTTCAGACTGTCTTAGCATTTCAAAATATTTATTAGAGAATTGTATCATCCTATTGCATCCCTCCTAAGCTTAGTCTTCATTTCCCTTTTTTCCCCCCTTCTTCCCCAAATAAACAACAATTAATAGTTAATTTTGCTATTCATGAAGAGGATGAATTCCAGAGTTATATGATATAGCAGGTAAACAGAAAAACTATCCCGCTTCTCGTGCAAGCCATACATACATTATGCTAAATTTGGTGTAGAGAAAGCAAACCTCACAAGTTCTTGGCAACCTAATTCCATCACTGCTTGCAGATGAAATGCGATGAGTGGTGGTGGAAGGCTGAGAAGAAGAGGGGGTTGTAAATTACAGACACTTGGTAATTCATTGCAGAAATTAAGCCTAATAGATACAGCTGCTTCATGGGTGTGATGATGTTTCACATGGCCAGCACTGCCCTTTTGACAGCAGGTGGGGTTTTGGATAAACAGCATCAGGAAGCAGCTAGCAAAAGGCAAAAGAAACACCCCTGGAAAAACTATGTTGGAATTTGATCAACATGTTTTCTAGACAGCTCAGCTCCTGAGAGAAATACAGATTATTTCAGTTCAAAAGCAATTTCCAACTGGGGAAAAATCCCAAAGATAAAAAACTACACAGCAGTAATGCTTGGTTAAAAGGGCTTGAGCTACTCTAATACTTGTGTGATATATATCAGCCACTGCTTCAGCTTTAGCCCCTGAATTTGAAGACCCAGTGTTAGACTTCAGCCTGAAAAAGAATGAAAGAGAGGAAAAGAGGGGTATCCCACAGAAATACTGCTTCCAATGTGAGCTTCTCCTGGGAGCACTCTAACCTGGGTCCTGACATCCCTCTCACCACTGTATGCTGCAGAGAGTCAGCAGTGCAAGTGTACAAGGGCAAGATTCAGCTGCTGTGAGAACCACTCCTGGGTGGGTGTACCTCTAAGATCTGTTTTTAATATGCAGAGTTACTTCCAGTGCATCCCTGTTCCTAAGGGATTCAGAAGTTTGGGACCCCAGACACTTATTTGAAAGGTTGCCTGCAGAGAGAGATGGGATGTGGAAAAACAGACAGTAGCTTCATTGTGCAGGTGCAGCATAATTGTCCATCTCCAAAGAAAAGCTCTGCAGAAAACAGGGCTTTCTCAGACCAGTTTCAGATTTCTGGATGAGTTTCCACTGAAATTATCCCCAGCACAAAGCTCACTATCTTCTGCTCTGAATGTGAGCCACACACACGCATACAGAACCACGTACAGATAATGTAACTATTTAAAAAGAGGCTAAAAATAAAGAGAGCAAAAAAGTCCTCTTTAGAATGAATGGGTGAGAGAAAACCATATCTAGCAGATGACAATTCCACCAGTTAATGCACTTCTGGAAGACATTCAACCCTGTGATGTGCAGCATATAAGAACCCAAACAAAACTTACATAACGTTGCATTACATTGACATAGTTTTCTAGGTAGAGGCACTGGCTGGAATTCATATAAACATATCCGTGGAAAAATAATATCTCATCCACATGTACAAGATTTACCAAATAAGAAGAAGTATCACAGCACTTGGCAATTATCATAACATGCACTTCATAAAGTGTATCTATGAAAAACAATATCCAGTGTTTCCAAATAGGAAATAGGTAATATGGGTAAAAGTGGGGTTTATTCAATTGTCTCCTGACTTGCAAGGAAGCAATCTTATTCCATGGATACTACACAATACACTCCATACAAGTCTAGGCTTGGTAGCACTCCATATTTTGATTTTGATGCAACACCAGGACATATTTCACATTGTCCTAATTCTTACTTTGCTCCATGTAAAGCTATTTCGGAAGCATTTAAATCTCAACCTCCGAAACAGAAACTTTAATTAACATTTCAGCTATGAAGACTATTTTTAAAAGAGTTATGGTGCAGCTCTCATCCTGCTAAGCAAAAATTTAAAACATTGAAACTGCATGTAAAACATTACAAAACAGAAAGTGAGGGTCACCAGCAGCCTCAGCTGAAGCATGTGTAAGTATTTTTGGTTTTGATAAGTAAGAACTAAGCAAAACCTAACCACAAAATTTGTCAGCAAACTTGTATAGTTGCACAAACCTTGGAAAATGACATAAATAAACCCAGCCTTTGCTGAGAATTTAGAAGCATTGCTTCCTTTATATTTCAGGCTCTTTCTTTCAGGTATACTTTCTTGAAAAAGTTCTGAATCAGATCTTAGTGACTCCAAAATAAACCCTTGACAAAGAGTTGAGCAGAGCATTCTTCTCTTCTTTTCATATTTTTCCTCATGTGGTGAAACAAAAGGCATGAAATTATTCCGGACACTTTGATCCAAATAGATAAAAGGAAGGATGGAGTGACTGATATTACAATAGACTGACTCAACGTAAAATTAATTTTATTTCCCCAGCCTTTGATTGCTCCTATTCAATCCAGATATCTATGCTTCTTCTGGGCCCTTTGCTACCACAGCAATCTGCTCAAAGAATTCTTTCAAGCTGTGTCTATACTGTGGGAACCAGCAGTGTTTTGTAAATCTCAGGTGTAGGCATATCTGACATGTCTTGTCTTGACCTGGCATGTATCAAGACCCAGGGCCACTTGTTGGCATCCAGCTTACAAGGAAGGAAAAGTGCACAAATTGCTTTCTCTTCATCTTTCATCCTGCTATAAGAAGAGAATGCAGGCAGGCAGAGTGGGAGGGCACCACAATGTGGTCCAGTAGGTGCTCCCATTTAGACCTTGTAAGAAACCATACAAGGAAATAAATAATAAATTAATCCTTAATAGTGGTGCTTAGCCATGATTTTGCACGTCTTTAAAGGGCTAATCACTCTACAAAGTTACAGGCAAAAACATAACTAAATTTCTGCCCACATGACCTTTGTATGAGGGCACATAGTGATAGGACAAGAGGGAATGGCTTTAAACTGAAAGAGGGTATGTTTGGACTGGATAGCAAGAGGAAATCCTTTACAGTGAGGGTGGTGAGACACTGGAACAGGTTGCACAGAGAAGTTGTGGATGCTCATCCCTGGAAGTGTTCTAGGCCAAGTTGGATGGGGCAGTGGGGTTGGAACTAGATGATCTACCCCTTCCAAAACAAAGTATTCTATGATTCTGACATCTTTATTAGCAATAAAATAATTCCTAAGTTGCAAAATCACTAAAAAAATCAAAAGAGACTCACAAATCCAGTTATGTGAAATGATATAGCAGAAATCACGACTTCAACACCTGCAACATCAGGCTGAGCAACTATCAGAAACAATGGCATGATGGTGACTCTGAGACAACAGCTTTAGTGTCTGGACCAGCAACAAGACTGCACCAGGAGGAATCATGCAGACACATTGATTTTGGAAATCACCAAGACTTATCACAGCAAAACATTATTAGAACTGCATGACCATAAATGAAGTTTTCATAAGCATTTGGTCAATTACATTCTATCTAATTCTTAAAATTGGTTAGATCACAATCAAGACATGAAAGATGAAGTGGTAAGTGTGCCACCAAGCACCTTTGTTCTTTGTCAAATCAGGAGCACATGCCACAGAAAAGGAGTGTGTGTGCTTCACTTTCAGAGAAATGTCTTGATGCATCTTAAGCTGTAAAGGAAGAAATGTAAGTTTTTTACATATGTCTGAAGTAGGAGAAAAAAAAGATCAGAACTCCCTAAACATACTAGACAATCTGTCCAAAGCTCTGCAAAAATCAAATATTTTAGGAATAGAAGGCCCTTCGCTTCAAAATGGCAATTAAATTATTTCAGTAAAGCCACTACAACTAACTGTGGGAGGAAAAGCTTACAAAACGTTTACAATTGGAGATGCCTGAGATTAAAAGTTCCCAAGAAAATCCAAAAAGGGCTGCAAAGCCAGCTCCTTGAATTTGCTAATGTAATGCTAGCAGCACTTCTATTATTACATAATGGATTTTACAGGTATTCTGCCATTTTTTTTCAGGAAGAATCAGAACTATTTACTGTCTTATAAAAGTTCTAGATATGGAATAATGTTAATTAAACAACAGTTTTCAGCTCTATAGCTCTGATTTCAGTCATGACTGACTAATTACCCAGCTTTATCAGTTGAAAGCCAACTGTTATCTTACAGAAAGTTATTGAAACCATTTTTAAAATATCTTCATTTGCTCAGCCAATCTAAATATCAGAATTTTTATTTCCAGAATCATAGAAGTTGATTTGAATTATTTTCCTGGAACTGAAAATCAACACAAGCAGGGTATTAAACATGGTTTAATGTCAGAGTAAGAATTACACCACAACCAGCAAAAGGCACTTGTAACACTGCAGCCAAGCCAATTGTGTACTGTCCCTTTCCAAGATCTCCACTGTTCAGAACTTTTTCAGATTTGCAAGACATTCCTGTTTGATATATTTAAAAAACAGTGTTATAATGCATAGCTCTTCACTATGATTAAATTTTTCCTTTTTTAATGAAGAGAGAGATAGGAACTTCTGCTCTAAATTGTGTGTTTTCTCTAGTTATAAGCATAACTCCATCATTTTTGAGGCACCTAAAGACTCCCAAAGGCTATCAGTGCCCCTTAACCTGGGTGGATTCCCTTCCCACACAGTCCTCCCTAACTTCTTTTCTTCTTCTGCTCTGATATGAACATTTTTAAAATAACTTTTACAGGATTTATATTCAAGAGAAACTTGGTGATTTTCTGCCAAGAAAAACATTAACTACAAAATTCAGTGTAGCGTCTGAAAGGAATGTAACTGTCATTACAATATATCACTCTCTTTTCCTTTTCCCTTCCCTTCCCCTCCCCTTCCCTTTCCTCTCTCCTCTGCTCTCCTCTCCCCAAACCACTCCTAACCACACTGTAGCTTTACCTTACTACTGTGATGAACTGTGAAACTTTTTTAGGAGTGACTGTCACACAGCACATCCACACAAATTTTTGTCATGCTATCTACTCTATCCAGATGCAATGCAATCTATTTGCACTACATCTGGAAGTGGGCTGGGATTAGGTCATTTGGTTAGAGCATAGTGCTAATAATGCCATGGCTGTGGGTTCAATCCCTGTATGGGCCATTCGCTTAAAGCTGGACTTGATGATTCCTGTGCATCCCTTCCAACTCAGAATATTCTGTGATATTAAAGTGAATGAACAATTGTTAATGATAATTGACACAAAACTATATCTGTCTTTATTGTTCATGCTTGTCAGTCTGGTAATACTGCTCCAGTTACAGGACTATACTAAAGCCAATGAAGTTATATTACATTACTACCTGTTGCCACATCCTAAAACTTGCATAATTAAGGTTTATGAGCTGCTACACATAGCATCTTTGAGTTTTGAAGCCTCTTCTCACCAAAAAGCCTGCAGAACCTTCTCATGGATTTCATACACAGAAAATAGAGGCAGATGGGATGAGCTGAGTAAATGTACTTGCCAGGACTCATGAACTAACAGATCCAAAGATACAAAAATTTAAATTAGTTCTCTTCTTTTTATATTAGAGTTGTAGATTTCAGTGTAATACTTCACTGATAGACAGTCCAATTCTTCATGGATAGACTTCCTCCACCTACCCTCTATTTAAGGAAAATACTTATTATCATTCAAAAATAACAGCTGATTTCCTTATCATAATTTCAGGGATAGATAGCAGCTTCTCTCAACAGGACAGAACCACCAAGCATGTTTGATGGTAGATTTTATTAATCTCAAATCATAGTTATTACTTATCCTGATACAGGTTTTTATTCACACACTGACTGCTTCCTGCTTACTGTAAATCTTTGGTCATACTTTTGTCTGTGCACTTACTGATTCTGCTGGCTCTGACACTTTGGCACTCTGTCCTGCTCCACCTTCTCCCCTGGGTTTCCTTCCTCTCTTCCCTCTAATGATTGTTTTTCCCAAATTCCACTCATTAGAGAGGTCAGGAACAGCATCACAGCCACATGGAAAAGTGTTTCTTCTACTTCCCATTTTAAGATAATCTCTGTTCCAGATGTTTACAAGCATTACGTGGTTGTGAATTGCTAGTGTGCATTTGCTCTCAAATAGGCAACAGAGTGTAAGAGCATTAAATTGCAACAGAGAGAGACAGCAGAAATGGCCATGTTGGTTGTTACAGCTGCTTGCCACACCTATAATTAGTATTGTCTGACAATTCCCATTAATGGTGTTTTTTCTAGTTCTGAATACTTTGCCAGATCTCCATCCCCATAGCTTAAATTTTCCATCTGGACATCTGCTTTGAGGGCACTATCAGTCATAATGGAGCAACAATGTGTAAAAATGCATCCAAAGAAAAGTCAGCTTTGCCCACATTTTGCTCATGTTAAAGAATGAAGGTAAGATTTTTCTTTGGGAGCTTTTCTATCCCCATATTTAGAGACAGAATTTTGAAGCTTAGCAGGGAATAGCCTGGTGTAAGAAAATTTTTTCTCACATACATGGGAGGAGAGGAGACATGGAGGAGGGTAGCCTGGGACAGGAATCTTAAGGATTGAGTTTTGGAGGAGTAAAAAAGGTCAGAGTGGAGAGGAAAAGCTGTCTACACAAGGCAGAGGGATTGAAGGCCTCTAAGATGTAGTCCCCTTCAGAGGAGGCATCTCACAATTCTGCTGTAGCAAACATGACATACGCAAAAAACTCCCTACACCCTGGGGAGGGCACACAGGAAGGATGGGTGCATGTCCAGTTAAACTAAAGGCTTCAGATGGCTCACACAGGGTATTCATATAATTGCCATCTTGGTGCATCTGTTTCTTAGTATTTAAAAATCTCATAAACTAGGCCTTGTACTGTGAAACATTTTCTATCCCTCTTTAAAGGCCTGTGAAGTGGCACAGAACAAACCTGTCACAGAAAAAAATATCTGAGACTGCAGAAAAGACCAAGGAAACCATACAGTTGCGTGCATCACCCTATCTTCATTTCCTCTGAACTACAATATATTTCCTTTACAATATAGTTTTTCAGGAACTTTCAGTATGTATACTGCAGGAATACATCCCACTGGTTTGCAAAGACCCTGTGCCTCATTCGATGCATACCAGATCTTACACAGAGATGCCTTCCAGAGATCACTATTGGCTCTTCAGGCTTGCTTCTTTTTCTGCAGAAGTTGTAAAGCACGTGGTGAAGTAGATTTATATCTCCCAGAACAGAAAGGATCATTCCACAGCTGAACACTTCCAAGAATAAATGGATTCTATATTTGTCTCTGCCACAGACTTCAACAAAAGGTACTTCATGGACCTGTGTTCTTTCAGAGATATGTACAGCTCCCTAGTACATGTAAAGAGTGAAATGCCTGTGCTTAATAAATCCCTTGACTATGCTTGTTTTTCAGCCCATCTACTGTCTTGTCCCCAAATACCTCAGCTGGAAACCTGAATCTCTGCTACTGAGAACACAAGCCAGTCAAAAGACTCAGAACTGGAGATGGCTGAACTGACATGTCCTGACTCCCAAAAATGTGGGAAGGAGTCAGACTCTGCAGATCCTTCAGCCCCACAGCTAGAAAGAGTAGCCACACTGAGATCCAGATACTTCTCCTGAAGAAAGCATTTAAAGACAGGAGAATAAGGAAAGCATTTTTCACTTTTATCTACCTAACTGCAAAGTCTTAAGTAGAGACAAAGTACTCCTTGAATTTCCTGCAGCTGAAACCACTCTTATTTGCTCCTTCTGGTAAACCTGGACAGCCACTGCAAGTGAGGCATCCTGTAGCTAAATCACACCTTTTCTTTGTCAGGGTCCTAGGTGCACCAAGATTCCTTACTGGTGATGAAACTCACCTGGGTCCTCTCCCACCACCCTGCCCAGGGTCTATGATTCCATTCTAACTCAGTTCAGAGCCATCAGTCCCTGAGGTAGAGATGTCACAGGAGTGCCAGGCTCTAGTCCTGCCTCTTGCCTGGACTTCAGATCCACACTGCAGTCTTGCCTCCAATCCTGTCTCTGGCCTCATCTCCTTTTGTTGCCAGACAGATACCCTGGCTGAATCCTGGATCTGGGTCACTACTCCTCCAGACTGGAGCTGTTGATGAAGGCTGTTACCTGTACCCAGCTATGCCTACCATAGGGTGTCGTTGGAAAGCACCCCATTGGTTAGGGCACAGTCTGAACTGGGGTGATCATCAGCACTGAGGTCCCTGTCCCACAAAGCAGAATCGTGCTAAGGAGTAATAGACAGCCTACACTTGGGTTCACTTATAACACACTCAGTCTCCAGCTAGGAAATTGGTCAAGCTGTGGTAAGAAATCATTCTCCAGAACACCAGGATAGACAAGCACTGCTCAAGTCCTGCCTTTCCTGGACACAGGGTATATGCCCAATTAAATTTCTGTTTTCTTGGTTTTCCATTTTATAACTACTGTTCACTTACGAGAGTCAGTGCTCATTCTAAGTCTATGAGAGCCGCTGTTCCTCATTCATCTCCTACATGCCTCCCTTTTTTGAAGACTATAAAGTATCATTAAAGTACCTTTTACAAAATGCTTTGGCAGTGCATCAGCACTTTTTCCTTTCAGAAACTGTGTCTGTGTTGGACACTGATACCTATAAAAAGCACTCTCTTGAGTGCCATCTGTCAATGAGCCCTCAGCAAGGCTATAAAATAAGGGCACTGACAAAGACATGCCAAAACACAATGTACGTCAGTCTGAGCATCTACAAAAACTATTCCCCGTGATATAACCAGGGCAGAAATCCTATATGATTCCTCAGCCTCTCTTGCGTCAGCCTCCTATCAGAGTTGGCATTCAGTGTTGGCTTTCCACCTTTTTCCATCCGTCAGCTTTGACAAAGAGAATTTCATCCCCCTCTTTGCCAGTTTTAACACCAGAGTCAAGATGCTGAGTGGCCACAATGAGTGCAAAGCCTGTGATGTAGTTTGAAATAAGTAGAGACAATGTTTTCCTGGAAAAATGTATCCAAAGCAGATGTAAGCCTGCTGAACCTAAAGCATGAGTCTACAATAGGACTGGTGATAGGAAAAAGGCGTGATAATTAGGATGCAGGATGCTCACCCCAGCTCTGCTACTAACTTGCTGTATGACCTTGAGCTATTTCTCTCTCTGCTCACCACTGTCCTTTTGATCACCTTGGCTATTCCAGTTAGAAAGGCAATGCTTTCCCCAGATACCTTATTTGACCAATCCTATTACCATTCCCAGCACATTAAACATGATGAAATCACCTCCAGTGAGATGGCATATTCCTGCATGGTGAGTCCACACCAGGCAAATATGCACAGCTTGGGGGTGATGGCTGGCTCCTGGAAAGGAAGGTGTGCATTCTTGGCAGTAGCAGCAGCGGTTTCTGACTCTGTGATGGCCAATGGGCAAGTGCAGGAGGAGGTGTATGGGTGTCTGACAACTGCCAAAACATCTGCTTCCCATCCTCTCACAGATAAAAAGAGGGCAGGCTGGATTTTGTTGTGTGTACCACTACAACATAGCTACAGCACTGCTAGAAGGTTCCAGCTGGGGACACCTGCTGTGGCTGACTGTGCCAATACAAGCCTGAAAACCAGGTTACTGCAAGACCTCACTGGACTTGTGAGACAAGGGCAAACTCACCGGGCACTAGACCAGGAACGGAGGCACCCCCTGGCCCTGCAGGGTAATGTCCCATGTACAGCTGTGAAACCCTGAAAAAGACAATGCTCAGGAAGATGCAGCAAGTGTGGGGAGAGCAGGGGAAGGCCCAAGGATGGCCTCCAGTAACAGAGCAGTGTGAGCAGAGGTGCTACTGAAATGGCTGCTAGAAACAGCAGGCAGTAAAGTGACAAAACTAATCAGCACGTTTGACTAACTATCTTGATCATCAAATACATTTCAAAAAATCCCAAGGGAAAGCTCTTAGAAATAACATTCTTATTGAAGATGGTGCCTATTTCTATGCCTCTTCTCACTGCAAAGAATGTATTCTTAAGAATGTATTCTTCTATTTGTATTCTTAAAACTGAATGAGCAAATAAGGAGTCATGAAGCAGAACAGCTGAAAACTGCCTCTGCAGAGACATTTTTTACCCATACCATTTTCTGCTCTGGTTTCATGAGGAGCCATCACTGAGAAAAGACACAAATTACTAGGCTGGCACCTGCAGGTCCCAAGACGCTTCCTCTAGTTAAACTAATAATGTTAGTGAGAGGATATGATGCACAGTGACACATCTCTGGCCATCATTACATCAGGAGTTCAGGGTACAGAAAAGGTATGAAGATAAGTAAAGAAAACAGTTCTAATCTGAGATTTTAGGCTATGTGGTATAAAATTAACTATTAAAAACAAAATGGGCAAGTAATTATAGTACACTCTTCCAGTGTATTATTTTGCTTTATCTCAAAATTTCTCCATCCTAAAGTAGATACTTCAGATATTTGAAGATTTGCAGTTTCTCTTATCTCCTGTTTTGATTAGAGCCTTTAATAATAGCATTAAAATAAAAAGTTACAAAGAGAAGACAAAATGGGAATTCAACCACTAATCCCAAAATAGAAAAGAAAAAGATGTTAGTCTTGTTTCCTGACATGAAAGGTCCCAGGAGGAAAGAGAGCAGGCTAAAAAAAAGAGAAAAGCCTCTTCCTTCCGTGACATTTTTCAGATTTTTTCCATTTTTTTCAGACCAAAATATTGTCAAAATCAAATCCTTCTCCCTAACACTTTTGCATTAAAATAGCATTTTCTAGTGGAACACTTCTGTCAAAATGTCATGACCAACTCTATTCAGCAACTTCTGTTGCCATGGAGATCTTATCATGGTTACAAATACAGCATTAGAAATAATATTTTCTCAGCCAAGCTGCTCCTTGCTTATGCAGCAAAGGAGCTTCTCAAATCCTTGCTCTCAAGAGCATTCATCTGCAAGTAGGGAGGGGTAGGACAGCTTGAAGTGGAGATTGCAACACTTTTCAGGAAAGTTGAATCATTTTGAGATATACCTAGCCTACTTAAAACAGTTATTCCTAGCTTCATTTTTTAAATTTATCTTCCTTCCTAAATAAACATATCTGGGAATCTCTAGGCTCTGAGTAAATGTTTGATGATGTTTTCCTCTAAGGGTAACAAGCCAAACTCTCCATGCCTACATCTGCCTTTTACGCTACACCTTCTTTTTTGCCTGGAAACAAAAAAAAATCAATCCTGTCTTTTATGGCTTCAGTTTATATTGCCTCTATCTCTGTCTATTTTTAGGGATCAGGGAATGGTAGGCAGCAGATAGCTGTTGATACCAGGCAGTGCTGAGTGAGAACCAAGGATAGTAATTAAACTGTATTTGTTAGTAGTGTTTCCAATTTGAACCTTTGAAGTATGGATCACACCCATCTAGACGTAGATAATTTAAGTTTCTCAGACAATGACGTGGCTTTGCCTGTGTTTGTACACTCAAGTAACAGTCACTGGCTACATCGCCCCTGACCTGATAAAACAAATGAAGTAGGGTAAAGCAAGATCCTTTATATCCCTTAGAGAAGTTACTCTGGGACATGTCTGTAATATGAGACAGACCCACATTCTGCTCTCATTCATTAATAAGAGGGCTGCCTTTTTGAATCCAGACATCCCTCACTCCATATCTTTACTGACAGGATAGTTTTCATGAAGCTCCCTGATTATCAGCTCCAAAACCAGATCCTCTCCACCTATCAGAGAAATGTCCTCAGTATTCCTTGCCCTAAATGCACCCAGTCACATTTTTTCTGGTCTTTGAACCTTCAACAAAATGGTAAACTCTCCTCCAAGGCAACAGGAAATAGACCCAGAAGTATCACAGCCATGGGACATTAGGCACTCATCCAGTATAAATTCACTCTGCTGGTTCAAATGCAGTAAGGCAATTTTGTTGGATTAATTTTGACCTGGCAGATTTTATTCCAGATCAAGTACTGCCCATCTTTGCATGGCCCCTCTAAAGTGTGACTAAACACACAAAGCCAATATCCACACCAGAATGCATTCAACAGAAATGGGATCATGCGCCCACCCATCATCTGGCTCAGGTTTGTTACCCCTGTGTGATCCAGGAAGGGATATGCTGGGCAGGAAAAGTCATGGTACCAAAGCAGGGGGGAATTCACAATCCATACAGAAGTGAAAGATTTTCCCCTGGATTGCGGGATTATTACTGGGTCTGTAGAAACTCCTGCTTAAGCCAGGATCACCTTTGGTTTGCACTCCTCATAAGGGTGCAGGAAAGGGCCCACAACCCTGCAATGCAGGCCAACTGGTTGTACCTTGAAAGTTTGGCATCAGTTCTCTGAAGTAGGGCAGTTTCCTCATCCTAATGAGAGGTGGACTGGAACACTCCTTGGTGACAGTATCTGAACTCTTCAGAGCAGAATATTTACAATGATTAACAGAGTCTGTCATTCCACTTGCAAAGCTATTGATGATAGGTTTATCACTTCTCAAACATGTCTCTAGGTTGGAGAATTTTTAGCCACTTGTGGTTTTACAGCTTCTCAACCTTTGGCCATGGTATGCTTAAGCAATTCAATAAAAATGACTGTTTCAGCAACATCTGAAGATAGGAGCTAGGGAATAACCAGTGTGCTTTCAACACCTTAGTGGTCAATAGTGGAATAAAAAAACTTTAATCTGGGCACAGTGTGAACCTAGAATACTCTCAGAGTGGTCTTATTGAAAAAAGATGGTTCAAGAGTAATAGTGCAGGGTGTCTTTTATGTAAGCCCAAGGAGGCAGCAAGGAAGCAAGAAATGGGCTCTGCTCTTGCTAGGGAAGATGGGAAATTTGAGACCACAGTTCCACAGTAACCAATTTTCAGCAAAAACATCCCATCCTAGAGTTCCATCTTCATCTCCCATTGAAGGCCAAGCAGGTCTTTCACAACTTCATTGTGAAACAGCACAACTGCACCACCACTCCTGAAACACTATTGTGAACTCCAAAAGAGAGTCAGTTAGTTAAAAACAAAGCAAAGGTTAATTTTCACAATGGATTAGTTCCTTGATCTGGCTCATGACTTCTGCATTGGCTGCCTGAGGGGCTAGGTCCTTGCAGTGCAGGGGAAGGAAAGAGTACATGGAAGCAAGGAGAAGGAAGCAGAAACCCTGTTATCTGTCACTGCCACAAAATGCCTCATACTGTGGAACCACAGTCTAAGATCCCAGTCTCTAGGAAGTCTAAGCTCTTGAAAAGAAGTCTAACCAACATCTAAGAAAATAAATCATGTCACCTTGTGCGGATAGGTTTGAATGGGGCACTCACAACTGCACAATATTTTTCAGGACTGTCTGGTAAAGAATCCTTCAATTTATAATGATTTTGGCAACTGCCTCTTGACTAAGACTCTTCCTTCGTAAAACAAACAAAAAACCAAAACTTCTCTTTTTTCTATGTTACAAATACTTACAATGACATGGGAAATGCCAAGGAAAATGCTATGAGAAATTAACAGATACCCCAGGAGGAGTTTGGACACAAGGAAAAGTGGACCATAAAAATCCCTAAGTTTGTTTCAAGAAGCAACAATAACAAAAAATCATAAGGGAACTAGTTGTTTTAGGAAACCAGCGAAGTGATTGACATGGTCTTCAATCCCATCTAGAAAATCTAAGAAAAACAAATAGGTAAAATGCATGTATAACTCTTCTTTAAGTCACCAAACTACTGAGCAGTAGTTTATCATCATTCAATATAGTTGCCTAAAGCTTTCAATTCAGCTGTATGACTGCTATAAAAAGCATTGTGAACTGCTGTAACATTGTAACTGCTGTACTCAACAGATGATAACCTCTGATGTGGGATTTTCTATCCCCAGTGTAGGTCGTTACTAAGGTCAAGGAAAAGACAAGACTTTTACTAGCAGATCTCTACCGCATCTTTATTGAAGAAATAAATCAACCTTCAGTTTTATGCATCTGTACTCAAAAAGGGAGCCTATAAAATCCAGCAAATCAATCTTCAGTGTTTCCCAATAAAAGCTATCTGCTTGTTCAGATCTGCTTGTCAGGTTTTGTAGGCAATTTAAAAATAATCAGTGAGATGAAAGTGTAAAAGAGAGAGCTTGGCCTTTTATATGTCCTGCACATTAAACTCTTTGAACATTCATTTTGGACCTCCATTCTGGAGTAGCCTCATCAGTATAGTTTACAAATCTTTAATTCACCTTGTCAATATTATCAGAAGTTCTCTTCTATATTTTGCCACCTACTACCTGTTCAAAGAAAGGACAAACCTTGGACAGTTATAATAAACAAGTTCAGGGATGTGAGTTGCATTCATACCTATGCTGACCATTGCTCTGCTGCCCTGCAAGCTCTCCTATCACTTGTCCTTATCATGCTTCTGAGATTTGGAAATTCTTGTGTCCACACAAGAATTCAGACCCTTCAGGTGGAGGATTGTGTCATGTGGGCAGCCTCGTGTAAAACGTATGAACAGTCCTTGAAATGAGGATGAGGAAGAGACTCCCCAGCAGGGAGTTGTCCCCAATCATCCACAGCCTATCCATGCTCTAACTTTTGGGCAACACTGGTCATCTAAAAAGAGGATAGATTCTCATTTAGCCTAGGAATACTCCCACAGCCAAAGATAAACCAAGAAAAAGAAGTGGGGTTCAGACATGCTGTGTAATTTGGCACTTCATGTATGATATTTTATGTAGCTGCAGACTGCTTTTTATCTTACTGAGACACCTACTTTTCCATGGGTTGCCATGGAGCTACAGGGTCTAACAGCAGGTTGTGAATTCCACCTGGGGAGCCAGGATCCTGCAAGGTAAAAGCCACTTTGACAATGCTCAAGTTCCTAGCAAATTTAACCATTAGTACCTTGCCAGTGACAGAAATAAATAACTTTTACTTTCATCTGGCAGAGCTGCAGTACTTAAATCCACAACTTAATTTTCTCTTAATTGTGTCAGGTAGTTTTTTGCTAACAACAACTCCCTGTCCTCCCTCTGGGCCAGATTTGTCATTTGTCCCCCCTTGATACCAATGCATTTGCAAGTCATATTCTTCACGGTCATAAACTTCCTTAATGATTAAGTTAACAGCATGAAATTCCAACTAGTAGGACTGACAAAACTGGACTTCGGAAAACTACTGTCTTTTTTTTTTCCATGAGGAAAAAAGGTGCTATAGATATCATGCCATGTGGAGCTGCTTTCTGCTTCAGTTTGTTCATATTTTCATCCAGCATTGTGATTTTTTGACAAAATAAATAAAGACAAAAAGCTGTCATTCAAAGCAAACTCTTAAGTATTTTGGATAGGAATATGAATTTTTCCTGTGTCTTACCTTCCACTGCTAGATAAAAATAAAATCAAGCTATGCAGTCCAAAATTAAATAATCTTGCAGAAATAAATTATTTTGTTGTTGTACACTTGAAAAATAGAGAAAATATTTTAATATATAACTCTAGAGATGCAAAACTATTCATTGTGTTTTGTCCCTTTTATTCCAGAAGAAGACCCAGCAATAAGGAGACCAAACATGCTCACAGTACAAGCCTGTGTCAAGCTCTACACCTGCATATGATAAAGACAGCCACATGAAAGGATAAGGGTATCAACTAGCTGATGATAGAAACTTAAGCCTTCTAAATCACATGGCAAAGATAAATTAGAACTATCTGCCACCTACATCAGATGGTGAAGTAGTCAGGAACACAATGCTCTGGATACCAATTAGTGGCATAATGGAGCCAGTATCTCATGTTCTAGTTGTCAAATTCCAACAGTGCCAGTGAGATCAGAGCAGAAGTCACAGCAAGGTCACTGCGATCTGTCAGCAGGACAGCTTCAGCCAAGTACTGCATCCTAATCCCTGTCTGCTGAGAATCTAGTGGAGGAGAGATGCCTGCAGTTAAAATATGCCTACAGCAATATCCTCCAAGGGCATCAGGCTGGAAGCAGAGTAGCGCTGTACAAGATCATAAAATGCAGCTGATTTTAACTTAAACGAGCACTTTTTGTTTTGATATATGAAAGTGTTGAAATCTGTCTGCTCACAGAAACACCAAGGACATCAGCAGCATGGCAGGGACACATTTCAATACAAACACCTTCCAATCGTGCACTTCTTCCCCCACTTCCAGACTGGAAGAGATATCTCTGTATGGAAAGTTGACTTTGCCTGTACTCATCCCTTTGGTAGCTCACCATGAAGAGTCAGTAAGTTTACAGTACAGTAGCTACAAAAATGATTTATTCTCCCAGCACCAATTGTCAGGCAGAGAAATAATGTACCAGGACAGCACACATGTACTGTGCTGTGCAGTGCATAAGGCACAAAACAAAAACCCTTGTCTTAGCTTTTTTATCAATGCCAGAGGTAATTAATCAGAGTTATCCACACGTGGTAGCCTACCCTTCCACAGTGCGGTCACACTCTCAAATGTTAACACGTCTGTTATGCTTCACACCTGCCCATGCAGTATATAACTCCAGCAAGCCATGCAGCTGCCAGAGCAAAGATGGTAAGGAACAAAATTTTTCTAATATATTCAGAGAGGCTGGAAAGTAGTACAAAGTCATAAGCTTGGGCGGTGGCATAGGCCACTTGGGTTGCTGCCTTGTATATAGATGCATATATACAATACTTACATGCATGATACAAAAATAAACAGGCTCCTTTTTTCCATGTGCACTGAAAACCCCTGAGGTTAAAAAAGTAGCTGCCTAACTTGGTCAAAGTATGTGCAAATATAACAGAGAGAAGGATCCACTCCTAGGGATTAGAAGGCACATTAGTCCTATCTTTGTTCTTTTTGAGGTCCACCAGCTTCTGTTGTTTACTCATTTTGCCATTAATCTTCTGTCTGCTCAATTATTCTTAGAGGGACTCATCATTAGAGAAGCAATTTGGAGTTAAAATTAACTTTGGATTATTCAAAACAGTTGTTGGAGTAAAGGAGGTGGGGAGGTCAATTAGTAGAAGAGACAGCAGCAGTGGCTATGCTATGCCCTTCTCAGAATTTTGAAAGCTTCCATTCAGGTAAGGTTTCACTTTGCAGCTGGCCAGATCTAAGAGCCAGATCTTGCTGCTACAAGGAGTGGGCCGCCTCCTCCACCATTCCTTTCTGTGCATTCCTGTTCCATCTCTTGAGTGGCTTGGCAGCTTGAGCTGCTCTGGCTCACTAAATCCTCAGAAGAATATTTGCTTGTTTGTGTTGAATGAGGGGGTTTGTGTGTTCAGTGAGATGAAATGGCCTACCAAGGGCAAGAGGACTGCCAAGAAAGAAAAGGGGAGAATTGTGCAGTTCATGACAGGAGGAAGAGCAGAAAGAGGGGAAGAGAGGGAGAAATGAAAGAAACTGGCTTTTACATGTGATGGTGACCTTTAGATCTGCTGTACTGTACTATGATATCTGACCCTTACCTACTAAAATCAAAGGAAAAAAAAGCAATTTAAAATGTGTGAGATTCCATTTGTACCACTGAAATCTTTCTCTACCTTGAACTGAAGGAGTTGAGTGACAGGACAGAGGCTGCAAACTACAGTGGGACACAAGAGATGCTTTTCTTACAATAGAATCACTGCCTTGATGTCTAAGCAAGTGAAAAATTCTGTCTTGTTCCTGTCCAGAAAGAAATTAAGTCACCTAGGCAATAGCCTGATATGTGAGGACCTACCGGCTGTGCAAATAGGCAAGTGATTTAAACAGGTAGGGAAGCATGCAGGCATCTGGCAATTTGGATTTGATCAAGAGGTGGACACAGTGTTTTAAGTCTGTGTATAAATGCTTCCTATTTTGAAAAGACCAACTAATTCACCTGCTCTGAAGTGCTAGATTTCCTCAGTTTTTTTCCATTTGCAAGCTATTTTGAAGCATGAAGCAAAAGAGAACCCAGAAATTAGTTGAGAGAAGTAGCATATACAATCTCAGCAGAGCCACTCTACCAACTGAGACCTGTAACTGTGGTCTCATGGAAAATCCATCCAACAATAAAATTCTACTTGCCTTCTTTGCCAGCTCATAACTGAACCAAACACTCTGAGCAATGTGATCAGGATGAAGGAAGAAGAAAACAGAAGTACCACTGGCAAATGAGCAATAATGCAGTTCCAAACCGAACACTGAGGGTGAACTTTCAAGACCATACAATCATAAAATATCCTGAGCTGGAAGGGACCTACAAGGATCAGCTTGTCCAGCTCCTGGCCCTGTACAGGATATCCCCAAGAGTCACACCAGGTGCCTGAGAGTGTTGTCCAAACTTTGTGAACTCAGGTTGGTGCTGTGACCACTTACCTGGGGAGCCTTTTCCAGTGTCCAGTCCAGCCATCCTCTGGGTGAAGAACCTTTTTCTAATATCCAAACTAAACCTCCCCTGACTCAGCTTTATGCTGTTTCCTCAAGTCCTGTCACTGGTCATGAGAGTGACGAGATCAGTGTCGGCCCCTCCTCTTCCCCCTGTGAGGAAGTTGCAGACTGTGATGAGGTCTCCCCTCAGCCTCGTCCAGGAGGCTCTTCACCGTCGTCCTCAGCCACTTCTCACATGGCTTCCCCTTAAGGCCCTTCACCATCCTTGTAGCTCTCCTTTGAACACTCTCCAATAGCTTAATTCCTGTTTTATACTGTGGCACCCAAAAAGCACTTGAGGTGAGGCTTCCCCAGGGCAGAGCAGACGGGACAATCCCCTCCCTTGCCCGGCTGGTGATGCTGTGCCTGATGCCCCCCAGGACAGGGTTGGCCCTCCTGGCTGCCAGAGCACTGCTGGCTCATGTTCTGCTTGCCATACTAAGGATCCCCAGCTCCCTTTCCCTGGCACTGCTCTTCAGCCTCTCATTCCCCAATCTGTCCATACATCCAGGGATGCCCCATCCCAGGTGCAGAATCTGGCAAACATTTTATGTTTCAAACTGTCTTTTGAAACAGGAATAAACACAACTGCCTCCATCTTTTTGCCCAGCGAGATCAAATCCTAATCTGTGCTGCTCATAGTCTTTGTGTGATACATATCTTGTATATCAAAGCTGAGTTTTTTCCAAGGCAGGGGAAGGCCACTTACCTCCCACTGTCTTTCTCTGTGCTCCTTTGCTGGCTGCCTGAGTGGACCAGTCATTGAAGATGTCACGTTCAACATGGGTACCTTTACCTTTGCACCCAGGGGAGACCAGAGAATTCCATTTCATCAGTGCATTTTTTACCATTGTATTTCCAGCCACTATCTGCTCAGCCTCTTTATCTCTCTTCTGCACTGATCTTCAGAATCCCCAATCCTCTGGAAAAACAGCAGCAGCTTGATACTCAGTGTTCCTCCTTCATTACTAAAGAACAGGTTTTGCTCTCTTCTGTTCAGACTGACATCAGGCATCTGATGTGCTCCTGCAGTCAAGCAATTTCTATGAAGATTTTTGGATTTCTGAGGGCCCACTTCTCTGCTGCTTAAAATGTAGAGATGAATTAAAATTAGGAGACTGTAAGCAGGTTATGATACTAGATGCCAAGGTTCTATGTGGCCCCTTGCAGGCAAATGATGCAAAGAGTATGTCAGCACAGGTAAGCAGTGTATTGGAATGAGTGCCCAGAGGCTTGTGGACAGGTGTTAAAAGAGTCATTACTGCCCTGTGTGAGTACATGCTTCAGTGATGACACCTGGCACTAACAGCTGATAGAAAGCCACCAAAGCAGCTCATGACAGCACTTTCATGTGTGGCTCTGACAGCTACTTTAGATTCAACACTACATCGCATGTGGAAGTAAAAAACTCAGGTTAAATACAGAATTGGCAGGTAATGAAGATAGGACCTGATGGTAGAATCTCTCACGGAAGCCGAGTCTTCCCCCATCAGCAAAGGCAAGCAGTAATATTCCTGTCATGGTGCAAACTAATTGAAAAGTGATGTGACCAGTTGTTAATTTCATAGCCTCTGTAGTTGCTATGAAAGTGCATCTTTGTCATAAGCCATTCATAAAACATTTCTCATTGTGCCAGCAGAGACAACTTCTTATGCCATTGTACCTCCTTGTGAAATTAAAATCAGCAGCACAAGAATTCTGAGTAACTGAGCATGAAAAAAACATCAATAGCAGGGATAATGCCATGCCACCACAAACAAACCCAGCATGAATAGCTCCCACCAGAGGAAAAATCTAATTTATAACTCTGCTTCAGTCTCAATTATAAAGACTGAAAAATGAAGGAAGACTTCCTTCATTTTTGCTGGAATGTTGCTCTTGATTAAGATTTTGAATTCAATTATTGATCACTTGACAGGCTTTTCTTTAGATCTACTCAGCATTCATTTACTACTTAAAGACTATTTGATACGGGCAGAAACAAAGACAATTTTGGTGAATAATGTAAAACTAAGGATCTCTTCTCTAAAGTTAGTGTGCACTGTGTTCTATTCCTCCTCATGGTGGACATCTATTTCATGAACAAAAATGCCAGTATAGTAGGAATTTATTTCAACATAAAATGCCTACTATAACATTATTAATATAAGCCTATTTTTGAAAGGTTAAGCAGATGGAACAAATAAAGCCTTCTGAAAATAATGATGACTTCAGAGTGTGACACCAACTCTGTGTAGCTCAAAGCAGTATATGGTTACACCAGACATCTATTTTGCATGGATAGGTCTCATGATAGGCAAGAGTGTGTTACATGATGGATCCACACTGAATGGTGTCAGAGGAATGGAAGCTGATTTTGGCTTCTTCACTGTTACAGGAAACTGCTCAGCTGACCAGAATTATGCAGTATGTGAAAACCAATCCCCCACAGAGGATGTTCAAAGTAAAATCACTTTCTGGTTAACAAGTGTAAGTACATTGATAAGGGCACTTGTATCCTATCGGACAGCAAACATTCCCCATTACTCCCAGCATTCACATTCTGTCATTTTAACCAGCTGCCTCAATAGGTCAGCAAGATAACTCCAAGACTGAGACTAGGAATATGCTTAAAGATGGAGAAGTTTAAATCAAGGTCTGGGGACCAGGAAGTCTCAGCCCTAATTCCTCTTCTACCATTGCAAGGCAAATGGTCATATGGCAAGTCATTACAGCCAACATCAATACCACCATGGCTCATGGAAAGCAAAGGTGGTTCATCCTCCTGAAAAAAACAATTAAAAAAACCCAAAAAACCCCAGTTTCATTATCTGCTATAGAGAAGCACTTACTGAGAACAGTAATTAGGACACTATTCTTTTATCTGACCTTTATTCCAGTCTATTTCTTCCATTATGTATGGAGGTATGGAGGTATGTACATTAAGGTCTGTCCATTACCAGCAATGAGACTTTCACACATGTAAAGAGCCAAATATTATAGCATAAACATCACTTCCCAAATCATAGCGCTTTTTTTCTGCTTTTTTTTTGCTATTTTTTCACCCTCTAAGAGAATCCAATCATTCCAGTGCAAAGATGAAACAGAACAGATCATATGCTCCAGTGAATTAAACAAAGTAGAAAAAAAAAGAATAAATAGAAAAAATAGACTCATATATGACTAAGTAGAGAGAGTCAAGAGAAACACAGCAGCTACAGAAGAAAATTAAAAATAGTGAAGACAAACCCAGTGACTGAAAATGTGAGTTATGAAACAGAACATATGAATGAATGCTTGGCTTTCACACTGGAAAAAGGGAAATCTTTTCATTTCAAGAGACAGAATTTTAAGCCAATTGTTAAAAAAAAAAAAACCAAAACAACCAAACAGAGTGTTTATAACCATAATAACTGCCCTTCTCATATGAACAACTGCATGTTTCCTTCAGTTTGCTGATTCCTTTCTCTAGTGCCAATGTCAGTCAAAACAACTCCCACCTTCTTCCCACCACCACCAGTCTGGTCCTGTTCCCTTCTTCATGGGAGCAGACATTTAGGAGCTCCCAGAACAAACAGGTTTCAAACTGACTGAATCCCCCAATCCCCATCTAAATCCTGTTTTTTTCATCTGGATCAGTTCACAGCTGCACAAGCAGCAGCTGAAAGGAATTACAGTAACTTGCCTGAAAGATGGGGCTGGTGTCCAGAGGTTGCTTAGGACATCTTAAACAGACTTGCTGTCACTTGCCTTAATTCATCATTCAACAAATGCTTGTTTTAGGACCACTTGGCTCTGCCTCTGAGAGAGGTAGTCCCTCATTTCATGGATCCACTCTCTTATCCACCCCACATCTCCATTTCCTTTTGGCAGGCACAGATGTTTTTTGCAGCTTTACAATTAACAGGACTGAGGAACTTATGCAGGTGAAAAATAGATTTTGCCTTGGTTTTGCTCAGGTCAGTTCTCAAGGGATGCATCTTCCACCTATTTCATCCCATGTGTACACACTCGAGAGTGTGAGCCGGTGCCTGGGGACAGGGACACAGGACTCACTCTGTCCAAGACTGGCTTAGCTCATGTATGTGTTAATGGAGTTACAGTGCAGTGGGCCCTAGAGCTGTCCTCTTTAGCTGTGCACAGGCAGTGCAACTTGTTTGTTGTAACTGTATACACAATAAGAAAATGATTGAAGTAGCAGCTCACAAATAAATAAATCGCCTCTCATGTTCCCTCCAGTTACTTCCACTTTGGGTGATTTCTTAATGCAATTGCCCAGTCTGACAATAGATACCTATTGAACCTTATTGCTCAGAGTCACTTGTAATTAAGATGATTCCTGTCAGCAGAGACAATCAGAAAATCCAGCTCAAGACAGTTTTAAAAACATCCATGAGTGCACACAGTTTGCATGAAACTAGAGAAGATGATCCACTACTCTTGCCTTTTACTTAATGCTCTAATCTTTCTCTATAAGAACTGACAAATGCAAAAGCAAGGGAAAAGTTTCCTAATATGCTGATAGAGAAGACAATTTGAGACCTCTTCAATCAACATGGCATGTCACAGTACACGAGAATTACAAAGGGGAAAGAGAATGCATTGCTGGAAAACAACGTAATTCTTCAAGGCTGACAGAGAAGTCAATCCAAAAGCAAAGAGAAGAAAGATAGTAAAGGCATTCACTCATCCAGCCTAGGTAATGGGAATTTAAAAAATATGAGGGAGACAAGTTCCCATGATCTTATGAAAGAAACAATTCACAACGTGTTGTGTAAATGGGACAAACAGCACAGCCAGTGCAAGGCAGAAACTGGTCAAAACATGTGATACTGGCAAAGATCCTGCTGTCTGACCTAAGTCTGGTCCTGAACCTGAAGTTTCACACTCAGCCACTGTGACAAGTTGTGCACCGTGTCCTCCAAAGGTGGCTTTGGCTCCTCCCTCCATGCCTGCTCCTGCCTTGTCACCTGTAGCACTCATCCAGCCAGGGGCTAACTCAGAACAACTGGATTACCCACACGAAAAGTCATCAATATATTGCAGGCAAGACCATTAATTTGAGCTGCTGTGTGTTCTTAAGCTTGCTGGGAAACCATACCTGAATCTATGGCAGATGTCTGAACACCAAAAATAGCCTACAATATATATACAGAATTGCAACTTCTCCACTGCATGAAAATTATTTGGGATTTTAAGAAAGGCTGACTGCCTCATTCTGTAAATATATCTAATAAGGGAAGGCTTTCCCTGTCCTAAACCCTGTAGATCTGAAATGCTGGCATAATGCTGAACATCTACCAAAGGACTAATCAGTCAGAAGCCCTACTGGGTTAAATACATGGGCAACATGATGGTGATTGGTGATTGCAGATTTCAGAATGCAGATACTTTGGAAATGGATGCTGAGTTGAAAAACAAAAAATGATCAAGTTCTCTCAGAACATTTAGAATATCCTTTTAAAAATATATGATTTAAAAAAACCCAAACCAAACCCAACAACAAAAAAAATGCCAAAAACCAAACAAACAAAAAAAAAAAATCCAGCCCCGCTAACTTTGAACATACTATTGTAGTTATTTGGCTGCTATCTCTGGGACCCCTCAGGGCTCATAAGGAGAACTAGCAGTAAACAGAGATCCAGGGTGTAAGTCCTACAGTGTTCTGTAATTTATCTACTGTCTCAGAATTTTTAACCACAATAAAAACTGCTAGATCACTGAATGAGGGCCAGCAGGCTAAAGCAGAGATATATGACTCTACCTCCTGGAACCTGAGGAAAAGAAAGCATCAGAGGGTAGCTCCCAACAGGAAGATTTTCCTCATCCTGCTCTTGCAAGGGTTATCAGTGCCCCTCTGCTGCCTCATTCTTTATTTTAGGAATAAAGATTACTACTGATCAGCTGTGCAAAATTTCAGCAGTTTTGCAATCTCTCCAACAGAAAGCCATCAAATGAGTTCTAGTACAAGCTGGACAAGCAGGGAACTTGCATTTGAACATACACCTTATGGGTACAGCTGCAGTACTTTCCTACATCAACGCACTCTCCAATTGTTCCACTAGCTCAGGGACAGACACACTACAAATAACTTCATAGCACCACTAGAAATAATATAAGCCTATGGTGACCCAGCTAGACCGTGTTCAAAAGCCAGGAAGAATGATACAAGCAAAGGCTCTTCCCTATCCCTCTTTGAAGTGACTTTCAACATGTTTGAAGACTATTACATTTCCCCTCAGTCTTTTCTTCTCCAAGCTAAATAAACCTTCTCTCATTGTCTTTCATCACAGGTTGTGCTTTGAAGACTTTTGATAGTTTATATTGTATTTAA
Organism: Illadopsis cleaveri; assembly: GCA_013399915.1. Lineage (NCBI taxonomy): Eukaryota > Metazoa > Chordata > Aves > Passeriformes > Timaliidae > Illadopsis > Illadopsis cleaveri. The sequence continues at coordinate 186,055 of VXBB01023763.1, forward strand.
GTTAACCGTAGTCCTAAAAATTAATCTTACTCCGAGGAAGCATCGCAACTGATCTATCACTGTGCTGCACCCATACAGCAACAGCCTTACGTGACCTCTAATTTTACTGCCAAACAAGCTTTGCAGAAATCAGAACTATTTTGTGAAACAGATCTTGCTGGGTTTTGTAAGAGCAACTCCATGATCCTGCACCGCTGTAGTATCAAATCAAGGTCTTCTGGCAAAGGATTTTCAGTGGAAGGGAGAGACACAAGGATCTAATGCTCTAAATGTACAGCAAATGAAAATGTTCAAAATGTCTTTTTACTCATGAAAAGTAAAGTCACAAAGAGCTAACTGTGAATCTATCAGCATGACCCTGTAGAGGTGTTAAAATAAATAAATAAATAAATAAATAAATAAATAAATGGAAATAAGGAGGCAGAGTAGTTGTGCTGAGGTAGGAACTGAAACAGCTTGTCATCATGAAGAGACTGTTTACAATGGACAGCTTTTCACAATGACATTTACTGCTGCAACTAAACTAAGAGAGATCAACATACTCACTCAAGGAGAGAAATAGTAGATACATCTCCTATGAACGAGGAGAATGTGTTGACACTGACTTTACATGGCTTAATCTGTATTGCTGGTTATAATGAGTTCAATTAGTAGGTTTTTATTGAAGTTAGTTATTCCTTACATAGTTACATGAAATCAGACATACTGACTATTAGTTCTACAATCTGAAATTAAAAAACGACCCATAAAGCAGGAAAAATAAAATTCTGGCAGTTGTTATGAACTATATTCAAAGATCTTCCAAGATGTCTCTGAAGTAGAGAATTTATGGCTACTTAGTCTTGCCTTGTTACATCCTGTAATCCAGGCACACTCATTAAAGCTCTAACTTCCTTTCAGTTTCTTAGGAAACAACCAGTATTCTCTTCTTAGAAACCTCGACGTTCAATGTATGTAATTGCAGGAGAGATCTGGATCTTAAAGCACCACCAGCCCTGAAGGCAGGCTAAGTTTTGCAGAAGAAATTTATTACCCCAATTATTTGACTGGTTCCTAATTTTTTTTTTCATAAAACAAAAAATATGTCTTTCTTTGAAGAAATCCTTATATTCTGTTCATTCTAGCAAAACCTGCTTCTGCCAACACTTCTATTTTCAACTGATAGCCTGCTGAACAGATAAACAAACACATAGGAAATATTTCTTTCTTAAGATGGTTAGAAAGTAAAATTGCCTGTGGCTGCAGGAAATACCTTGGAGGATGACACAGTTATTGCTTTAATAAGGCTTTTTGACTGTCTCACACAACATGTTCAAAATCAAACACATGACTGGTGTCAAGGGACAGATATTGTATGCTGACCAAGTTGGAAAACTATTCCAAGAGTAATTTTCACTAGATTCCTCTAAGTAATTTCATACATTAGGAGTACTTACACAGAGCTCCTGTTAGACAGGTGCATGCATCTCACTCTGTTTCCATTACTCTCTTGGCTGCTAATGTAGCAAAAACACCTTTCAAATGAAAACAAGCTGAGCAATGTTGCAAGCACCACCGTGGCAACAAACAGACTTCAAAATGGCCTTGAAAAAACACAAGATGCAATTCAGAAATGGTAAGTTCAAAGTACTACACTCAAGGAGAACTAATTGCACAAATACATAGTGGGCAAAAATTCTGAAAAACAAAAGCTGGGAGTATAGGGAACCACGAATTGAACATGAAGTAATCTGTTGCCATGATATAAAGAAAGCCAGAACTGCCTCAAATTCATTCTCAGCAGTGTGGATAACCTCAGGCAGCCACTATTTTTCTTAAAACTGCATGTTTACTCAGGCTTCTGGATAGACCCATAGTAGTTCTGGTCATTTAAAAGGGAACAAAAAATTGAAGTCCACTTATTCCTTAAAAAAATAAATCATAAACATAAGGTGTCATTTCATGGTTAATACGAACAAAATTACATCTGACAGCTTGTGCATGAAACACTTTTCTCCCTTTCCAGTTTGTCTGAGAAGCCAGTGCATTATATGTAGAAATTCAGAGCATGGGATCCTCACAGTGAAAATGCCAAACCCTTCCAAGAATATGAGATCCACATTTGTGCAATGACGGTATGAGCAGGTGTAGTAGATGCAACTGCAAAGGTATCTAGTGTTAAGTACAAGTCCTTGTGAAGTCACTAAAGATCAGCTGTTTAAAAATTACATATGAATGCCACAATTAATGGACTACAAATAGATACACAACTGGGTTACCTGCATAGATATTTTTTCTTTGTCAGTCAAACACAGAGATGTCTAAAAATGTTCAAGTAAAATAAATCCAGGAGGTTTGGTATGTCAAGTACAATATATGATAAATAATGCTTCTCTGGTACCATATAATCATTAAGGTTGAAAAAGACATCTGAGATTACAGAGTCCAACCATGACTCATATCTCATGCCTAGAAGAAGCTGTACTTCAAGGATGATAGTTTCACGTGTCATATCTTAAGTCTACATTTTCCACAGAGATCAGACTGACATGGGAAAAGAAATTTGCACATAAAATCTGTGAAGCTGGATATATTAGTTTCAGAAATGTTCACTTCAAAAAAAAAAAGGAAAGATGTTATTTAAATCAAGTCAAATACTCCTACCTTATCTGATGAGCAATGAATGGAATCAAATTTGAGACAATCTTCCATCTTCTTATTCCATTTATTGTAAGCAACTAAAATGCATCTTCTATCCTTTCCCCTTTCTGTAATTTCAAACTCTAATCACATCTTTAAACTCTTATCCACAGACCAGAATGATTAAATATAATTCTGATGTTGGACGATTCTCTTTATCTACCCGCTTCTTCAGTTCTAATAATGATTATGGAACAGAGAGAAAGCAACCCTACAGCTTTAAATGTCCTTCAGTGTCAAAAGGCTATTAGGCCTTCAGTTCTGCCTAATGGGAAAAAAAAAATAGCAGGACAAGAGAAACCAAGGAGTAATGGAGAATATGGCCATTTAGCATGATACCACTTGCCACAAAATTCAGAAACTGCATCAAAGCAGATTCATCAATATCATCCTGCAGCACCTCAGCTGCTTCATCACCTGTAGCTGGATTCTGCTAAAAACAAATGCAGGAAGTTTGAATTTCTTGGATATCACTTCATCTTTCATTTAAGAAGACTGTGAAAAAGTCCCCAAGGTTCTTCAGGAGAGCAAGTGAAACATAATTCTTAAAAATAGAAACCAGGATTCTTTTCCCTTTAGTCAACATTGAGCAAGACTGAACGCTCTGGGTAAAGGACAGCAAGATATGTCTTTGCTCCATCAGATGCAGAATATATAATACAAGCAGTAACATGGGTTTCCTGTCTGGCAACAGCACTGTTTCACATGGGCTGAGAAACTTCTCCATATTGGATCCCTCTCTGTTCTGCCAGCCAGGATGTTTGAGCAATCAAGCAACGAACTTGATCAGAGAGCTGATCTCTCTGTAAAGCAGCCCAGCAAAATAAATGGCTACTTTCAGGTGGATCCGTTCTGAGTCTTGTTAAGTGTGCAAGTGCCCAAACAGATCCGACAGCACAATGGAAGAAGCTCTGAATGGACACAAATGGGAAGCCAGGAGCACTGGATTAAGTTGACAGAGACACTTAAGAAATACAGAGAATGACACTTAAAATACCAGAAGGATAAGAAAGCCTGACATAACCACACAAGTACAAGTACTGCAACACTGATCCAAATCATACAACATCTCAGATCCAACACTGAAGCTGACCCAGGAAGACCCTGTTCCTTCAGCAGCTGTTTGTCAAGTGTGCTGATCCAACCCTTTCTATGCTGAACTGAATATTGGTTCAACAACAGCAACTGGAGTGAAAACAATGCCTGAAAGGAAAGGAAGATAAAAAGGTATGTAAGACCTCAAGGAAAACTCAGTGTAAGACTGATTCCTATAAACCTTATATCAAAACAACTAAACTAGTTGTAATTCTTCTTTTTCAACTATGTGGTGTAATCTGTGCACTGGGACACGTTTTAAACAAAAAGCTTCCAGATATGATGCGGCTCAAGTTCTTTTTTTATTAGTTTGCATCCACATAAGAGAAACTAAGAAGTGCAGTCAAGAAAAATAAGATGGTTACAATGTACTGTTTCATCATGCCCAGGGAAAGAAAAACAAGCACTAGTATATACATCTCCAACACCCAGACATCAAAACAAGTATTTTTCTTTTTCAATTCTGTTTATTTGGACAGGCTCAGGAGGTTGCCCATTTCATAAAACAGAGAGGATAACAGGAAAGCAACTTCAGAGGACTTATCCCCAGTTACCCCAGAATACTGTATATGGTTTAAAGCAGATGACATGCACCACACCATTAACAACTCACCACCCTTCAGGACCAGTCCATGTGAGAACGATTGTTCTGATTAACACCAGAAAGAGATCATATGAGCAAGGGGGAAAGAAAGCAAAAGTACATGAACTCCACACTCAGGTTTGTAAAGAACCACAAAAGAAAGTCATGTTCACAACTTTTTTCTGGAAGTCAATGAGATTTGATATCTGAATTTTCCATTCTGTAAAATCATTCTTTTGTAGAATCTAAATTACAGCATGAGTTGACACCCAAGCTGACTTTCTGAAGGACATTATGGTGGTCTCATTGCTCTGACACCACACTACCATTGTGTACCTGGAGGACTGAAAACTGATTAAGTGCTCATGAGAGAGCTGAGAATTGTACATAGGAATTATGCAGTTACAATAATGAGGAAACTGTGGATTTTCAGAAGAAATTAATCCACAAGAAGCTTCTGCTAAATACATTATATTACCAACCACTTGGATTCTGTCCTAACATATTAGAAAATTTTATTGTACAAACCTCTTTTGTAAGAAATAACTAACTTTTATTTCTTACATCTAATTTCTGTGAACTAGGAGAGAGCTTCTTTAATACCTACCAGATAATATTCTCATTGCATTAAGGAAGCTTTTTTTAGATGCTGTCTCTTACTAGATACACAGGGTATATGCACAGCACAAAATGCCTCATAAAGAAACCAATATACATTCAAAAAAACTGTGTATAATACCATATTGACTGTGATGTCTAACCAGTATTTTAGAGTGTTTAAATACATGCCTAAACACTGTCCTGAAGCTTCAGCAAAATCAAGTACAGGACACTTACATACAGACTTACTAACTCCCAGATAATGTTATCTGAGATTGAGAGATATTATCAAGATTGACATTACAATTGCAGGACTTGATTGCAAACAGTAGCGCAGACACTATATGAAAGTTCCATTCCAGAAATGAAAATTTGGATTAAATTATTTGAAATTAAGGACAAACAGTGCACAAGAAACTTCATCACAATGACTATATTTGTCAATATTTCAGCTGACTGAAATACATTTTCTATCTAGGGATACAGCCTGTACATGCATTTCCAGTAGGTTTGATTTACATGATAAATTATTTTAAATATTATTCTCTAAGTCTTATTTCTCCTAGCTTCCAGTATAATTGCTTTGGATAGTTTCTCTTTTCTGCTAAGAACATGGATTCCTTGTAATGTACTTAGCTGCAGAAGACCTTTTTATTCGAGAGGCTTACCATATATTGAAAAAGAAAAGCTGTAGCCTGCAAATGACTAAAAAGCATCCTGTAAAATCCTGTGCACAAGGACATAATTTCTATGAGATTTGCAACCACACCAATCTTATATAAACCTTTGCAGGTTGTGTGAGTAGTCCAAGTAACTCAATTTTGGTAAACATGACAGGCTGAGGCAATGACAGAAGACACATACACCTTAGATTTAAACAGCCAAAACCACCTCATTGGAGTTACCAGCGCTGGAAAACAACTATGTGAACTAAAAGGCAAGCAGGAAACCTGAAATGAGAAATTCATGTTTAATTTTAGTTCTGGTACACAATTCACTGCTTAACCTTTAGCACTGAGTTTCTCTGTGCCTCAGCTTTCCTGCACAGAAAAATAAGGATTTGCACAATTTTTCATGGTGTATCAAATTTGACCTGCTCCCAAGCTTCTGCTAATAATAGCTCTGTGTGAAATGGAAAGTAGCCAGTTTTAAGAGCTGAGTGCAAGTAAAGAGCATCTGTCAGCTACATTAAAAAAAAAATCAAAACATCTTAGGCAAGGAAAGCATGACCTAGTACTCTGCTCAACAGTGAATTGCCTTCCTGTCTTGTATGTGAAGCTGCAACATCACTTCTCATCCATCCTCAGATTTTAGAGAGAGATTTCATTCTTACTGGCTGAAAACTTGAAAAGGAAACAAGAAAACAGATGCTACATCCACTGACATAAGTTTGTTTTTTTCAATCCCTCCCGTGTTACCATGAACTTCCAGAGGTCTTCAAGGAAGTCATTAATATCCCCTATTCCTCTCACCCTGTCTGGCTATCTCAGCTTTGCAAGTCTTGCTCATCCTAGAAGAGACAGTTTACACTGCAGGTTGGGAGAAAGGAAAGGAGAGAATACTTAGGGAGGTGACAGTGGGAGAGATGCACAGCATCACTGCTGGAGAAGCCAAAGGGTCTGGAGAACCTCCCAGAGCCACTGGCTGGAGGAGAGGGAATGCAGGACGTTGACAGCAGTGGGGGGAAAAGGTGGCCTGTGGCACAGGTGACTGGCAAATGGGATGGGGTGCATGGAAAATAAGAAACCCACAGAAGTCCTGACTTGGAGATGCATATCCATGAACTTCTCCCCCTGCAATTCCAACATAGCAAACACAGCCCACAAGCAGAAAATGTTCCAATTGGCAACCTGCACTGAGCCACAGAGCAGGAGAAACCTGGCAGTGCTGGATGAAATGGAGATACCAGATGCAACAGCAAAAGGGTGTGAGGAGGGAGGGTTCTGAGGGAGTCCGTGTCAGCAAGTGAGCTTGTTGGGCTCTATACAGCCTGTCCTGTCCTGTCCTGCCCAACTGCCCTAGGGCCTGTATTCTGGTTTCTCACATATTAATGTTACTCTCCATTGAGCAAAACTTCCCTAGTGCTGATTTGCTCTTGTCAGCCTCCTTCTCCACCCCTTTAGCTTCTGCCAGCACTTCATAAAGAAGATCCGATATTCTGTGTCCAACTGGCACCTCACTGCCAGGGACACAGTGCTGCCAGGGCCAACCCCAGGCCCAGCTGAGAGGTGTCTCCAAGCACCCACCATCACTGGCAGGTTACACAATGCTGCGCTACATTCACCTTATGCATATTAGCGGTACAAGTGTACTGCAGTTTTGGCCAGGCAAACTCGTTTTGCTCAGACTTTAGGATGCTCCAGTATCACTACTCTTTGTATGTTTTTGACATGGTTTGCAGCAAGTCTGCTCTTGACTGTCTTACAGTCACAGCTGAAAGGTCTTATTTGAAGTGATAAAGCTGACGGCTTTTTCTGTTAATTTTTAAACTTCCCTCTATTCCCCCTTGCATTCCCCTCATATCAATAAATATCTGCCTTCCTTCCTGAAGGCCACCCATGCTAGTGTATTCCAGCAAGATCCTGTTCCAGGTCACAGCACGCAGTCCAAGCTATGCACTTGCTTCACCTCTACCCAAAGGGATTTAAAGAATTAAACCTCCAGACAATCTGGAAAATCTAAGTTGAACATTTACTGCTATTAACCGCACAAAAGATTACACTGGGTTGATAGGCATAAGTAGTTACAGCATTTGGAAGCACAGACTTCATCAAATGCATATGCCACCCATGCAAGATGTTTCCTACAATTCCAAGTCAGCACACACCACTTAAACTGTTGTCCTTCCCTCTCATTATCACTCTCCCCTCACACATGTATTACTTGGCTTTGTCTTTCTCCCAAGAGAAATAAATGGGTTTGATTCTCACCACTATCAGCGAGCCTTAGCTCACTGCATTCAGTGTCCAGACAGTGCAAGGACAAGCCTGCAGGAACTTTTTGGAACTGTTTTGAAAACCTATCAAATAATAATTTAAAAAAAAGGCTAGAAACAGGACTCAAGCCAAATCAAATAATTACTACAGAAGACCCAGTTCAGTAGCATCGGTGAGCAATATGCTGAGGAAGACTGGGACATCATAGAAAGATCATCACCTTTTATCAGTAAAAATCTAGTGCAGATGAAGGAAGATCTTGGCTGTTAAGCACTCTTCTACATCATGCGCACAAACCCTATTAATACAGAGAAGATATGAGATTACCAGAAGCTGAAAAGAAGTCACAATATTAATACCTCATTCCCTGCTGACGGTCAGCCAGAACGACAATGACCCAGAAAAAGATTTGGATATCAGGACTCACTTTGACACCCACTGCCTTCAATGAGCACTCAATTTTTCTATCCTTCATCTCCTTCTCCTCCACGGTGTGTGGATCTTTCCACCATCAGTTTAACTGACACTTGCTGCTCCATTCTTCTTGAGATTATTTTGATGTGGTAGTCACTGCTGTTTCAGTTCATCTACTCCCTTAACCTCTCCCCGAGCCCACAGCCTCAGCAGCAGTGTCCTACACTGTTATCTGCATTCAAGAACTATGCAAAGACAGAGGATGAACAAGGGCCCAGTTGGTATACACAATGGCAAAAAAGATTTGGCCCCCCAAAAGCAATGGAAGTGCCTATTCTGAACATGACTTGGGGAATTGTGGATACTTCCCCAACAGCCCCTCCACTGCTTTCCTGGACAACTCCAGTAAAGGAAGTCATACAGACTCCTACATATGTAACAGTCAGGCCAAAAAAGGTAAGTGAGGTGCAGAGAGTAAAGTGGCCACACCTGCCTTGCCTGTTTACCTGTTCCCTGACACCTTTTTCTTCGTGACACTACCTAAGCACAGAAGCTGTTTCCACTGTCAGCAATTCCATTGCAATTAGCAATGTCTCCTATGTCAGATTGCTGTGCTCCTCTTTCCCTTCGAGCTCTCAGAGTTACAGCTCTTGTTCCACTTCCTGGGGAACAGCTTTCCTAAGACTCATCTGCATGTCCCGTCCTGCTGCTATGCTCCTGCTTCTCCAGTTTTCTGATTTTATTGACAGACAGTAATGCTTGAGCTACAATGCCTTGTAGTCATTGCAAGATAATAGTATTTCAGAGCAGAGTTAGAGGTGGAAAGGAGTGTATAAGGGAGCCATTTCTACTACTTGTAAAGAAGGGAAGATAAGGATGAATGAAGATAAAAGCCAGTGAGAGGAAAGGTGCAGGACCAGCCTAGTCTGCTCAGCCAGTACCAACCAGTCCCATGTGGTAACTGGAACAAATTACATAGTGCATCGTGTTACTTTACTCTCCTGTCAACACAATCAAGCAAACTTAGCCACCTGGCGAGGTGAAGCGAGCATGTTTTCAAACTATCTGCTTCCACAAATGCTTGACATTCTTGATAGAGTTGTATCCTCTTTCAGTTACTGGAGAGATGTTGTTAATGTCTACAGTATTTGGGAAAGGCTTACGTGCATCAACTGTACATAGCAATGCAACACTGAACGTGCAAAGAACTTGAAAAATGTTTTGATTCCTCTTCCTAAAATGCTGAAAAAATGAAGGATTTCCAACTCCTAACATAACAGTAGATCCATCTGTTTCTAATCTCATTGTTCTGGGTATTTCTTCCTGGCTCAAAGACACGAGGGAAAGTCAGTGATATTTTCCAAAGGGTGGAAATCAAGTTGTCAGTGCTACAGCCAGTTCCACTGCTTTCCTCTAAATGACTCCACAGCTTAGGGCTGTCACGTCAGCCTTCAATGTAGTCATTGGCTGTAGGGTATCCCACTTCTACAGAAAAAGTTGAAGAACTATCTGTGCTAGAGAAGAGGTTATTATTGATAAAGTTCAACTTGTTAGCTCTTTGCCATACTTGCATGCTACTGAGCAGAACTACAAATAAAAATAAATTACTTATTATCTCATCTTCTGTGAAAGTTCAGACAAATTATCAGGTTTCTCTGCCACTTAATGTCAATGTTACCACTGATAGCCATCATGCTGTAGAGTTAGGGAGATGTACATGCTCTGCGTTCACATTTGTCAAAGTAATCCCGTTTAACTCACATCCCCTTTTGCATCCATACAGTACTCTAAGGATTTGTGCTAATCTGGACAGTCCTCACAGAAAGAGAGGTCTACAGGAACAGTCATATTTGCAGTTAGGCATGTGGCTGTCTTCAGAAGAATCAATGAAAAACACCTTCTCCACATCAACATACAGGTCATACTTACAGGGCAATTCCCAAAACAAGGCAAGCTGAGTATATCTAATGTCTTTCAGCAATCAGAAGAGGGGCATCCAAACTGTCTCATACAATTTTCAGCCATCTGGTCCATTTTCTTGTCTTGCTCTGCTTTTCAATAAACTAATTTGTCTTACTGAAGAGGCAGAAAACTAATCTAAAGAATGTAATAGAAATGCATATTTTTCTCTGCTGCTTCAGTGAGCTGAATCAGCATACAGGCAGCTAAGTCACATAAGGGAAGAAGCAGAGTCATGCAGCCAGGAGCAGGAGACTGAAAATCAGCATGCCAGCAAATCCTCACCCCAAGGCTTTCCATTCCAGTAACTTATAATGGACAGCCTAAGAAAACACTTAGCCTTTTGGCCTTTCCACCCAAGCAGAATTTGAAGTCCAGAGAGGTATGCTTTACAATAAAATAAAAAAGGGAACTTTGTATACAAAGTTTCTCGATATCTTTATTTCATGTAAACCCATCCAATCATTCCTAGGGCTAACTACATTTAAGCAGGCAGTTGCATGATTCCAAGCACTTTATCCCTATTATAGTTACTGTTACAGTAGGCAGAGTCCAGAGCTCAGCCACCCTCAGCCTCTGAATGGACCCACAGTTTGGGGGAAGGGATACCAGCAGCCTGAAGCTTTGTCAGAACCTCCAATCAATAAGGCACTGTGCTAGTTCCCAGCCAATGCCTTATCTGGGTGTTACTCAGTTTCCCAGGTGAATCTGTCAGCTGATAGAGTTTCATGCTGAAGTGTACTAAATAAGTACGTCATTCCCAGTTTCTAATACATTATTTTCCAACATGATTCAGATCAAATCAAGGGAGTCCAGCACCTACACATCAGCATAAACTGTATGCTTTTCAGGTTTTGATACACTTGTAGACTTTTTGCATAAGAACAAAGTCACATTTGGGATTTAGATCAATAAAAAGCAGGCTTCTTATGTATCCAAGCAGAATCCAGGGTAAAAGGAGGAGACAGGGGGACTAGGGAAGTAACAGATACAGTTTGGTTTTCCTGCTCATGGTTGGTCCACCTTTCAGGAAAATCTGAACATATCCCTTTGCTGGCCTGCCTTCTTTCCTCAGAAGACACAAGGCAAAAACAGACAGCATTCCCTTTTCAGTTTCTTGTTTACAAAACAAATTGAATGTGTTACTCCTTCAAAACATCTGTTTGCACTCCTAACATGAGAAAAAATGTTGAGACTCTGTGCCTGATAACAAGTCATGACCTTTGTTTTGGAATTTGGAGTTGAGTTAAACTCAGCTTGTTAAGTTTTCAAAACATAGTCACTTCTGAAACTTCAATTAAATAAACTCCACTTATTCTAAAATGAAATTATTTCTATATTTCTGGTTTAGAGATATCCATGGAGATTATTAAAGAAGTCTCATTACCTTGCTTTATTTCTTTTTACTTTTTAATTACACTAATGGATGGAATTCTAACTAGTGAGTCAGAGTGTTTTTCGTGCAGGAGTGGTGAGCTCATGAGCTGAACACAGCACGCCAAGCAGTTCATCCAGGCCACAGCTCAGTCTTAACACCATCTCACACAGTGTCCCTGAAGCGCAGCAAGCCACAAATCAGGTGATCACTTGGGCAGCCTGAATGAACCATTTCTTCTAAAGCTGTCACAGACTTTCCACTGTGTGCCTTCACCTCATCTGTAACCTAAAGGAGAAACACACCACAAGAAAAGTGCACAGTGGGGCTGTGGAGGCACCTCCTCCAGGACAGCTGTGTGACCTCCAGCCATGGGACATGCTGTGCAGTGGTCACGGGACAGAGCAAACCTGTGTGGCCACATAACAGGACACACACACAGCCTTCAGCCATGACTCACTACATATGTACCAGCTCATGTGGCAGCTAGGTGACAGGGCAGGTAGATTTTGAGAATGTGACATATATACACAGCCACTTTCCAATAGGGGCAGGGACACACCTTTCTTTATCACACAGTTATCAGAAGTCATGTGATTGCCCAGGCTGAAAGCACAGGCACAGCTCCCTCAGATCAATTCTGGTTATGGCAAATACACTGCTGCTACTACAAACACGCCATGTACCATCCATGAGGATCAGTACAAGGTTTCCTTTTATTTTTGACCATTTTACTGATAGTGAACATTCTTCACACAGGCAAAATGCTCATGGGACATCCCAAGTCTCTGTTGATTACTACAAGCTGTTTATAAAATTAGAATAGAATAAAATTGCCAGTGAAGAAAAAAATAATAGCTAAAGAAATAAGTATCATTGTCCTCCGCTGAGTACTTGTTTATTTGCATACCTGCGTTTCTGAAGCGTAATCATTGTTCATGGTCTTTCTTAAGGGAAAGGTCTTTCTTAAACCATGGAACAGAGGAATCACAGCAGTGGCCAGAAGAGCAATGAAGAAGCAACCAGACTTGTTAAGGACACGGGTGTTTGTCCTTTACAAATGTAAAGTGATGTCTGGCATAAAAATACATCAGTAGGGTGAATTCCCACCCAAAAGTTCAATGATTGGGAAACAATTATAGAGTAAGCACCTTCTTGGCAAAAGATCAAATTTCTCCCAGTGCAGAGACTTCACTGGCAGACTACAGAAGCAATTCTACATTTGGTGTTGCTTTATTAAAGCGCTTCTAGCTATGTGTTTTCACATTGCCATGATGAAAAGCTATGCCTTGGGAATATGCTTTAATCTATATGCTTCATACGTGCTGTATCCAAACACTGTTCTGAAATGCAGTACCTGCAAGCAGGTGAGCTAAAAGTGAAGGCCAGTGTCTTTCCTTTGGGACCAAATATTGTTTTGATACCTGGATTAGGTTTCTCACACAAAAGCAATGTGCTGCTGTTAATGTTAAACATTTATCCTCTTGATGCAAACCAGTAATTTTCAACATGAGGGTTACAAATGTCAGCAGAAGGGTTACATTGCTGGAGAGTCTGAGGAAGGTAGCTCAGAAACACTAACCAGAAAAATCACTCAGGAAAAAGACAGAGTGTCCATAAATCCATTCTTCCCTTGTTCTCCCTGTTGAGGTTTCTATACTTCACACTCACTGCTACTCCTCTCCTGGGACCTCTCAGTCCAATGGTTCAGTTCCCCATTTCTGATCTGCCCCTTTAAAATAAGTCCGTTTTACATCTGAAACCCTTCTCCCTCCTTTAAAAATACAAAACTTTTACCAATTAACTACTGAAAAAAAAATTCCGTACCCACCTACCCTGAGCAGAGAGTGTTGGACATCCTAATATAACAATTCAGCACCTCTCTGCTTTGAATGTGTTGCATATTTAAAAAGAAAGCCTGACATTCATCTACATAACTGTAATTTCTTACTGACTTTCCCTCAGGTGTTCCCCTCCTAAAGTACAATTACAGGTACTGAAGTGACTCTATGCATGCAGTGACTCAGGCATGCATACCTGATTACTCTACTTGTCTGCTTCCTGAGTGTTCAGGGGTCATTTCATCGCTTGATTGACATTCATAAAATGTAGTATTCAGTGGAATGGCAGACATGAATCAGCTGTAGGGAAGAAAATTTATTTCTAGTCTTCTGTCTACACTAACAGGCCAACTGCCACAACTCTGACCACAGGACCCACAGCTCCTGACAGCGGCCAGGCTGTACCTAACCTCCACAAGAACAGGCCAGGAGAGATGGAAAATCCTCCCACTGCATCAAGTTACAAAGCCAACAACAGCAACCTTGCCACAGGCAGGAGTATGTTGCCCACTGAGACTAGGGAATGTGCTAAGGAAAAGTAGGCTTTCTTCAGATGCTGAACAGAACTGCCATCCCTATTTGTGCACCAACCCAGCCACATGGCCCACATCAGGTCAAAAGAGTCACAGATAACAATAGTATCTGGACAATCCAGATTCCCAGAGGAATGTGGGAGCAAATACATAAACATGCCTGCTGTACCAGCACTTGTCCACCCAGCTTGGAATAGTCTTATAATATTATTGTTTAATTTTGAATAGTGCAGGCTGAATTTGCTGGATAGGAAGCAGAGGCAGTAGTCATTAGGCTAGGTAAATTGAACAGATTTAGCATAAGAATAACAGAATAACAGAAAACTCTGGTCTCAGGTAAAGACATTTCTCTGAGTATATTTACATTTAAAAATGCACTTGCAAAATAAAAGCAGACTCATTTAACTACTTTTATTCCAATCCTCCTGTAGCAGTAGCAGCAGCAGCAAAGGACACATCATAGGACATGGCCTGGTGTTCACAAAGATCTGAAGCCATAACTTTAGGCCTGCTTTTCTAAGTGTCTGCCAATCTCCAAAAGCACCTGAGTTTATGACATGACGTTGAGTTTAGGATTATCTGTACACTGAGTTAAGTTCTTAAAATACATTATTACATAACAGGTTTTTGGGGCCCTTGCCCTACTCAGTTTACTACATGACATTCCTCTGGGACAAAATCCAGACAATGTAGTGATGAAGGCTATGCTTTCTGGACACTCCTTTTACCCCCAATATCATTTGTTGCAAAAATTGGCAAGTGATAAAAGGCAAACTTGAAGAAAACAGAAGGTGTCACAATGAATGTAAATGAATGTGGCTTATTGCCATGGAGTTCATCTGCAGTGCCAGCCAGGCCATTTAAATCACATTTTTCACTGGTTTTTAGCAATGGCATGTTTCTTGTCTTCCCATATGTGGCTTGAGATTGTGGGTTGTAATTTGAAGCAGAGCTAAAGAGTCAGCTTGTAGTTGATTTATGAGAATGCCTTACTTCGAGCATCAGCAGTACTAAACACTGAGTACTCTGAAATATCAGCTTCTGGGCACATCAGTCATAAATTACTGCAGATAACAAAGGGAGGGTACAAAAGTCTCATCATGTCAGGGGAGTATTATGGAATAAATTCAGTATGGAGACACAAGAAAAGAAAGTGCATTAGGAAATCATCCTCTCTGATTTCAGAGCAGACTTTCTTCTAACTAGCTTTGAGGCATTTGATTGTACAGTCTTTGTGTATAATTTCCTAGACTCTTCTAAAATCAAAGCCTGAACAGAACAGAACAGAACAGAACAGAACAGAACAGAACAGAACTTAACTATATCATTGCAATTCCTGCGTGCCTGTCACAGGTATCCACCACCATCCATGAGCCAAGGCTCCTGGACCCAAAGCACAGGCCTCGGAGCCAGACAAGCTGCCCTCCTGCCAGTAAACCAGCAGAAGAGGTTGCAGGACACTTGCTTTTTCAGGAGACAGTTACTGCCATTAGTGGCTGATAGGAAAGGTAATTCAGGGATAGCAGAAAGAAGAATGTGTTCTGACAGGTAAAACTCTCATCCACTCTTTTTGGATTTTGTTGACAATGCCCAGCACTTCCTATCTGTCCTATGCATGCATAAGGTTTTCTGTAACAGCAGCTCCTCTTTCCCCAGCAGGCCTCTTATATCAGTCCCACTGCTAAGCCACTCCCTGCTCTCTACTTTCCCTCCAAAGTCACTGCTCTCCCAATAACTCCCAGGTGGAATATCCTCCCAATTTCTTGCTCATATGTGTACAAGTTACTTCATTCCTGCTTTCTCTTCAATGACCCTGCGCAATCTCCCTTTCTGTCAGGGTTTCTCCCAAGCAGCTTCCACCTTGACTTCAACATGTGAACTCTCTTCTATATCCCTGTGGCCACCTGTCCTCCTTTTTGCCTGCCGAAGTCCCAGCTTATAATCATCTCAGTCATTTTTCTCTCCAGACTCAGCTTCCCTCTTTATTCTCTCCCTGCTCTTGCACCATCTCCATGACTCCCTCCCCTCTGTCATCAAGCTGCCTCCCATTCCTTCTCTCATTTTCCCCTGTTCCTAGGCCACACTACAACACAATAAAGACAGCTTTCAAGAATATTTTTTAAGGAATAAAGCAACATATTCTTCCCTTAGCCTTTCTTTCAGAAATGACTCAATCACTTGACTACTATTTGTCAGTTTTCCACCTCAAGTTTTCCATCAGCAATGGAAAAGTGCAGCCACAATTGTTAAAGCTTCTCAAAGTTATGAGCAACTGGTACACAATGCCATACTAGGACATGCTGTGGAGACTTAACAATACCCATCTGCCTCTCCTGCAATTGTACTTATATACAGGTTTAGTGCTTTCATTTAGAATATTGGCTTGAATAAATCAGCTCCATTAGCTTTAACTTTCTTTCAGTAAAAAAATACTGACCCTGGTTAAATAGGAAGGGTGGTCAGCTTCAACTTTAACAGACTTTGCTAAAAATGCTTGCTAAAATACCCATCCTTATGCACATGGTGGCTATGAGCCACCTCCAAACAAGGAACAGAGCTTGCCTGTCAATGTCATACTGCTGCTCTGCTATCAAATCCCTGTTAAAAAGTACACATTCAGTCATGTGACTCCAGCATGTCTAAAAGTTATGTGATCTGACATTTCCAAAATGTGTCTTGGGTTTGCATTTTGTCTACATGTCATTTCTTTTTATTTTACCAATGAACCTTAGAATAACTGTTAGTAGCTTTAGGCACCCTGAGCCATGCAAGAAAAGAAAGGTGTGTCTACAGACATGAAATTCCCAGGTTTTCATTAAATGAAGTCCATAGATGAAGTGCAAAGATCTTTATAGAATGTGTAATTATAATGTTTTAAGTACTTCCTTCCAAAATCTTTGCTGAAAACTAGACACATACATCCCCACACAGTGTCCTTAAAAACATGAACATTCTGCTTGTATCCTATGTTCTTTCTTGAAAAAAATATACATTACAGACAATTTAAAAGTGCTCTTATATTTCTCAGTAGTTTTGGTAGGCAAAAACTTTAAATTAAAAGAAAAAGAATCATAGACAAAACCAACCAGTTGTGACTGGTTTCATTTACTCCTGAAGATTAAAAGACTAAAATAAACTTTGTGTTTACCTCACTACATCAGCTAAGAGGAAAGAACCTCTCATCTTTCACTTAGTTTTTACTTGCTTGTCTTCATGAAAGATTAGAAGTTACTGGTGCTGCTTTCTTTCATTTCAGATTTCCACAGACAAGACAGAAACAGTGCAAGTAAAATTCCAGGGACAGTGAACTCATTTTATAAATAAAAGTGTGAGCATGTACAATATATGAAATACATGAGTTCAGATTTGGTCAGATAATGTTCTTACACCTGTTCATTCAGGCTTTGAACCAAAGCACTTGCAGAGCTAGTGAATGATATTTGAACAGAGCTGGGTAAAAATAGATTTGCTCTTGTAACATTATCAAAAGGACCTGACCTAAGAGATGACGACATCTGATGGGGTAAATCATCTGAATTGGATGCTTCCTCATGTTTTAGTATTGGTTACTGTTATTCAGTATGCATAAAATAGCTGACCTCTACTACAGGACATATTGTATATATGGTCCATAGCTAACTTCTTCAGTCTTATATCAAGTTCATACCATAGTCCTATTTGTATTATACACCAAAACTTTCACTGCAATTGTTTCATTTTCAAAGTAATCCATAAGTACAAAGTAAGTCACTTTACAAAATTAGTGCAGGACTTTGGCAGACAGCAGCCTCTAACCTGTTTCCTCTTTTCTGAATGTCTTATAAAGCTTATGCATACAGTTATATATGTAGCTACAGTACTCTTTTCATTATAGCAGCTTTTGCTGCCTTTGATAAAAGGAAGATTGATAAAAAGAATTGCTACTGTATTCACTGCATTTTAGCTCGTTATGTCTGCTTTGTGACCAAGGCTGCTGTCTGTGAGCCCACTTAGCTTTACCTGCACAGCTGAGGACTGTGCCCTCTCTGCAGAAACATCCACCAGTGAGTGACTCCACCCAGCACCTTGCTGACAGGGTCATTTAGTCCAACGGTGTAGATCAAACTCACCCACTGCAGAGTCACCAAGGAAGATTAGTACTGGAAACTATTTAAAACTGCACCACGGGGGATAAAAGCTGTGCAAGTCTGTATCAAGCAGGGGGGCAGGCGAGGAGCCTGTGTGTACTTATGCCCAAATGACACTGAAAGCACAGGTTGCCCAGCTGAGCCACTTTCAATTCATGCTTGAGCAACTTTTTGTAGGCACTGGTGAAGTTTAGTGACACACAATAATAAGGCAATTGTGGCAACATGCCTCCTTTGCTCAAAACCCATAACGTTATTTGTTGACTCAGAGTTTACATTTTGTTTCAGCTCACTGCATGTGAGACTCGGAAACCTTGGCTGAAACCTCCAGTTTTGTCTATACAGAGAGCAGAGTATCAGTTTAATTTGAACAGTTTGTCAAGCCAGTAAAAGATCTGGTGGGCCATGGATGACTCAAGAATGACTTCTTTGAATTTGATTCACTCTAAATTTCAATCAGCACAATCTTTGCCAAGCCCAGGCTTCGGTTCTGAGGCAGTGAGATATGGCATATTGCCAAAGAAAGTATTTGTAATTACAAATCAGTGTTTGGGGGGTTCTTCTCCAGTTTCATGACACATTTTCTAATGTCATCATTTTGGAAGTCTGTACTGTCAGTATTTTCCATTTGTTTCTGCAGGAAAGATGGGTTTCTGGTAAATTTTAACACGTTGGCTATTTATAAGTCAGGCAGTGAAATAAGGCATTGTTACAATGCTAAATGTTAACAGCTTTTCTAACTCATTTCCCTGCAGTTGGGACTAAAATTAAGCAGTTAATGACTGTACCCATAGCTTAGGAACACCTCTACAGAAATATATGCTCCCTCCTGAACCCTTACCACAACACCCTAATTAACTAGCTAGCACAGTAGCCAACATTCCAGCTGCCTATGAGATTGCACCACAATATGGAGTTTCTAGTAGTCAAACGAAGTAGAAAAATATTAATCTCTCTTCAGAGCAAGCAGTAGAAATTCCCTGGAAAAACTTAAGAAGGAAAAAGTTATCTAAGAAGCAAAAAAAAAAAACAAGTTTGCCAGAGCTATGTAGTTGAAATACGGCATCTCTTCCAACATGGCAAGAATTAGATTCCATTCTTGTCAAGTTCTTACTAAAAATATTGATGTTAGAGGAAATTTTAACTTTTTGTGTATACTGTCAGACAGGAGTGCTGTAAATATACACCCAGGAGAATATATCTGACAGAAGTAACTTAGTTCCGTATCCAGCACAGATACACCTCGAGGCCTTTTCCAAATCCTTGTCCATTTTCACATCTGTAAAATGAAGATAGATCTCAGTCTTCTTTGCCTTACATGGCTACAAAGATTAAGCAGATATCAGAGCACTTCACCTTCTATTGGTGTAAAACAGCAAACAGGCTCTTTTCCTGGGGCTAGAAAAACTCTTGGAAGGGCCTGAGGCAAAACAAGGTGGAGCACCTACAAAAAACCTTCCACCCTGCACGCATCACTGGAGGCTCCCCCAGCAAGGGAAGGAAGGTAATTACATACTCTCACGTGCCTCCACTCTGGAGTTAAACTAAGTGCCATGTGCTGTCCTACCCCTACAATAAAAAGTAGGGGTAAAACTCATTTTTCTTCTATAAGATTAATAACCCCTGCAGAGAGATCCCAAAGGTTTGCTTCATATAGAATAAACAAATATATATATATAAAAAATACTTTATTTTAAAAAATAAGGATAATGAAAATTACTATCCCATGCAGTCAAGAAACAGGAGAGGAAAAATCTCTTGTATTGCTTTTGCATTTGCCAGGCTGGTGACAACAGTCATGTTTTAGCTGTTCACCTCATAGCAAGAGACCACTCTGTACAGAAGCAGATTAACTTGCAGATGCCTCATAATAGTTTGCAAAAGCAGGTAAATGCTAAATACAACAGCAACTTTACAAATACAGCAACATAGGAATGGAGTAGTTAAGGAACTCAATTCCCCTTTTTTTTCTGTAAGTCACTGGCAGACAAGCACAAAACAGTTTCCCCAAATTCACTTCCAGCCTAAGGTTAAACCAGCCAGCTGCAGGCATTTGCCATAGTATGCATGAGTATGCATGTAAGTTTGTGGAAGTTAGATGACTTGCATAGAGCCACTGAGCCACCTAGTAGCTGAACTTTAAAAAAGCACATATTTGCAATTCCATACCCTAATAGACCATGACTGGTCAACAGATCAAATGTCTACCATATTGGAGCCTGCGTCTCTTTTAGATGGAAATGTTAGGGAAAGGTTTAGCAGAAACAGTCAAGTATTTGTCCTTTGGCAAGTAAAAAATAAAGAAATTTCTTCCTTTTCCTTCATATAAACTGTGGCCTGAAGATTTTTTTATTTGTACTGCAATCACACTAAGTTCCATACACAAACCAGACAGATGAGACTCCTGGGATTTTAGATTCCAGTCAATACTAATTGAAACAATGTGTGCTAGGAAACAGGGTGCAATTCTACATTGCAATGGGACCTTTGCTCATCTTTTAGCTCCGTGTGCACAGCAACATCATCCTTTCCCCATATTAACAGGCACAATCTTCCACATAAAGTGCATTTCCTAAGTTCAATTTGAACTTTCACTACTCTTTTTAATGATAGAGCATTTAGGAGATGAGTGACTTGCTCTTTAGGAACTCAAGTGATCTTCTGGTTTCCGTGAATAACTTTAGAAGAAATATCACTCTGTTAGAGGCAATCTGAACATGTGTGACCCTTACTGTACATGAAAGTGTTTGTTGTACAACTGGATAGGCACCACGCCAGCCAAACTCATCCATCAGGCTGTCAACACCTGACTCATTTTCTGCAGTGACCTATGTGGAAAATTCTCTTACAAACAGCTGTTCAGATCACAGGCAGGCAACAGGTTGTCTTAAACCCCTTTTCAATTGTGCATAAATGTTAGTGAATTTCTAGTTTCATCTGCAAGATAAACATGAACACAATGTTCTTTTGATTTACATTTATGATTTGTTTTACATTTTTTATTTGCAGAAACTCTTCTGGACCTACTACCTCCACTGCCAAAACCAGACTTTTAGTTCACTGACTTTTTTCATCTGATGATGTGATGTTTTTGTTAGGATGTGAATCCTGTAGATGGAATTGAATTGTCTTTTCTACTTGTGCTTTTTTTTTCCCTAAAGGGTTCATCAGCAGATGTGAAAAGATGGTTCAGAATCATGTGACAAAAGCTCAGCAATGGGTACTGTGAATGTGATGAAGACTTGTATTTCACAAAACTGAATTACTATTCTGTTATGTAAAGCAGTGTCTTTTCCAAAAGCACTGAAAATAAACATACTGAAAGTGCCAGAGTGACTTAGGACCCGACTCTTTCGGACCTTCAAGAAGACTTGGAACTTAGGTTACAGGCCAACTTAGTTATACATTCCCTAATTCCTTTGCATAAAAATTCCTTCTGAACAAATCTAGGCTTTGGGAGCTGCCAAAAGAAATAACAGATTGACAGCTGTAGGTAGAATTTCCTGAATAAATGCCTAGATAGCCATGTGCAGAATTCATCATGCTGGATTAGATATGGGAAGAGAAGTCCTGAGCTGGTCAGCAAAGACACTATTGACCTGTTTTTCATGTCACCTTCAGGATGAAATGCAAATCTAGTTCACTGTGCATACTCTAAAATGTTACCACTTCTCTTCCCTGAATTCAGAGGGAGCTCATTTCCAGAAACCAACCAACACTTGAGGAGATAAATCCCCCTTTCAACTCAGTTTTGGAACTAGGATTTAAGCTTAAAACTTTTTGTAAATCTTTTTGAGAATTCATCTGGTAATTTTTTTGCAGTCCAGCATAGACACTTAACACCATATATAGCTAACCTGGCATATAAGCAATTTCAATAACAGCAATATCTAAATGTCATTCAGCAGTGTGTTCTTTGTTCTCCAAAAGCTTCACCAGAAGTATCATTTCTTCTTTATAAAGGTGAAAGCAGAGATGCAGACATATTCTTCATACTACCTGGCAGTAATATTTGGCTATCTGGCTGATAAATAAGAACTCCTCTGGGAGCAATTTACAGCCATTCCTTAAGTTAGCCATATTTAATCACATTTTGGAAGAAGATACTGTTTGTGGAATTGACTGTGCATGCAGTGAGCCTTGAGAGACTACATTCGAGTTCACAGAGCTCTAGCAGTCCTCAGATTGGATTAGATTGTATCACACACTAATATTTGATGGATGATCTGCATAAACTTTTTCCTCCTAATGTGACATTTGCTTTTCTGCCAAGAGACATCCTCTTCATTCTTTTATTCATGCACAAAGATTATACAACATTCAGTAATTCATACTGCTTACTCTTCCTTACCATTTCAAGTGAGTCCCATGACTGTAATCCAGTGCACATAACATTCCTTCACAAAACGTGGGGGCTGGTTTTATTTGTTTATCCTTTCCTTTACACATTTCCAGAATGTCAACCCTGACATTCAGTATTTTTTAGTTCTTTGTGGTCTCAAAATTATGGACTGCAAGCTTAGTCAGAGCTATTATTGAGGGTGAAATTAATCAAATACAAATGTTTATAAACCAGAGTTTTAAATGCTACAAGCAAAAACATTTTTCCACTTTTCTTCAGAGCTCATTCTGTTCCATATAAACACACTTCTATGGCTGATTCTTGTGCCATCAAAAACTTTTCTGACTCTATGTGATGCAAAGGTGTAGCAAATGCTAGTGGGAAGAAGGTTCAGTTCTGGGTGACTTCAAGAAAGTCAAAATCTACCTAGGCTGCAATTCTCTCAGTGACATGAGGGGTATAATAATAAACTCCAGGGAGTCCCGTTCATTCTTGTGCGTATTGATTGCACAGAAAACCCCTATCAAAAGGATTAATCTCAATAGACACAATTTTGTGAATTCAATTAGAAAAGGCACTGTTTCACCATAAACTGATGTTCATATCATAAAAAAATCACAGTCCCATGACAGGGATGAAAGCAATGCAACCAGAAAGGTCAAACCAGCTAGTCATCTTCCATGGGAGCCACAGAGATGAAACTAGGGGAATACTGAAGAAATTCAATAGATCTTCCAGAATAACTGACACTGTTGTATCAATTAATAACCACCCTCAGTTTTGTCACTGTCCTGTTCGAAAAGTCCTACAGAATGTAAATTCCCTAACATTCTAGTCTAAGGAACACAAAGAACACACATACCTCTACCATAAGAAATATATTGTTCAGATCAAAAGTTAACTTTTCAATTCGTGTTCAAACAAAAGAAGACCAATTTCTGGCTGCTTCTGCAACTGTTTTGCTGCCCAAAAATAGCTGTGAGCGCAATATATGGCTTGGTGTATGTATAAAACACATATATGTGCATAACACATACATATATATGTACAAACTGTTTAAAGGCCTAAAAAACCTCAGGATACAATCTCACATTAAAATGAATTTAAAATTTCAGGCACCCATGAGCAGCTTCATATTTGTACACTTTGTGTTCATAGAATTGGCCAACATGTGGACATTCCTTTCAAGTTCACCCACATTTTACTCATGCTAAAAAAATGGTATTTTGTTTCACATCTAGAATAATACACTTTCTGTTAAAATCATAAAAAGAGGAAAAAATCCAAATCACAGTCTATTCAAAAGCCCAATTTTTAAACTTTCTAAGTTACAAAATGAAATGTGCTAAATTTCCATTATTGTCCTTTTTAAATGGGAAAATCTTTGAGCATAGAACCTAAAAATTATTACCTTCATGCCTCCTAAAACTGCATTTTTTGGCAGTTCTGCTATTCACAAAAATGACCACAGCCTATAAGTTATCATCCCATACACAGGATTGCCACAGTTTGCTTTTGCACCCGGAAATAAGAAAACAGCCACAAAAATTTTAAATCAGATACAGCTCAGACTGACATAATAGGAAAAAAAAAATAGCATGTTTGCAGTTTCTCTTCACATTTATCCCAAAAGAAGTGCTTGTAAAGAATTAACATACTATTAGGAAATGTAATGCATAATGCTTTTATTAAAAACTGATCTTGAGTTAAGAGATTGTACAGTGAAATCTTTGGAAAAATTTTTCTAACCAGGAGCTTTAGTAAAATAAAAATATACTACAAGCATAGCAATTAATTAAATTAGAGCAAGGGATAGTATAGGAGAACCCATAAATTTGGAATTACTTTTGTTCTTTGTGAGAAAGAAGTTTATGGGAATATCCTCCAGCTTTGTTGTCAAGGAGTTTGGATTGCTTTGCAACTCAATGTGCTGCACACAATGTGTACATACAACACACTGTGTATGGTCATTCATATTCATGCTGATATCACTTACAAAAATGCAGCCCCTGTGCTCATGCCATGGGAAAGTGGTGTCAGTATTACTTAAGACTTGCTCTTGTTCCTTGCTACAGTCAAGCCAATATATTATCAGTTAGGATAAAAGCCTCTTCAGTGCCTAATAAACAAGGGTGAGTTTTAAAAAAAATCATAGTTTTCAATTTGAGGAGGAACTTTTACCTGCTTTGTGAGAAAGTATTCATCTAGACAATTTCTTCAGCTGCACTACAGATTTGTATTTATATCATAATATGAAAGTAAAAGATTGGAGTAATTATTAAACAGAAAATATGGAGGCTGCACCCATCTGCACTTACCACATGGAGGTTTTAAATCCTCTCAAAAAATGGTGTGCTTTGCTCCTCTCACACTACAGGAAGTTCAGTAATTGGCATATTATTGATACCAGCTGTCATGTTAACTAGAAGTTTTAAAATTAGACTAGATAGGAAAATAAAACTGACAGAAAGAAGATACCTTGAAACTGCAAGGAGATATGGACTCTGTGATCCGTAACCCAATGTTAATGATTGAAGGGACATAATTTTTAAAATGAGAGCACTGCAAAGGATTTGAATGTTCTATTGCTGCAAGACATGTCATAGACACTGAATATAACCATGACTATTTTAATTCTTCTGACCTCAGTGACCCATCCAAGTATCACTGAGGAGGACATCTCTGAGGGTGTCCTCACCTTCATCATGTGCCCAGTCTCTCACAGAACACACTGGCATGATTTCCTTCCTACAGCAATGTCCAGTTTGTTTTTCCAAGCTGCCTCTTCTCAGATTGCAGTAACTGACAAACCTTGCCCTGGGTAATTTTGCTTGCTGGATATGCTCTCTCCAGGACAGTTTTCACTAGGAACCTTTCCAAGGATGTGTCACCCTGAGTTCGCCCTGGATGTAGATGTTAGGTAACTATTTCAATCACACCACCACAGCTGCTTATTCCTATATCAGATTAATGAACACCGTGCACCCTATCAGAGCCCTATCAACTAAAAATAAAAGAGAACTTGATCAACAGAATAATCATAAAGCAGAATTTTTTTCAGTGTCATAAAAGGGCAATGAGGAGAAAAATGATCAGTGCTTTTAAGTAAGCAAGGAGAAAAGAATTTGGCAAGCTGTATGATTAGAGTGTCAGTTCCAAACCCACATAGGCAGACTGGTACAAACCTCTCTGTGAATATCAGTGAGTGAAACCTGCCTCACAGACAAAGATGTAAAATGCAAGATTACCCTTACTACAAAACTGTACTCTTTTAATAAACTAAGTTAATTTTAATACATACCTTACACTTAAAGAATAGTTCTATTCACATTTTTACCCACAAGTAAACCCTTGGTAAAGTTTTCCAGAGTCCTTATCCTTGGCCAACTGTTTTTTCTTCTTATTTGTGCTGTACAACTACCAGTTTTTTAATACCATATCAACTGAAGAGTCAGAACTTCACATACGGAATGGGAATGGGTTTTCAGCCTGAATAATTCCACTGATCAATTTATGGTCAGCCTCACATGGATTACCACAGTACAGCTGAAAGAAAAGGGTGAACAGGAGCACAAGTACAGGAACAACTGGTTCACCATTCAGATGAGAGCTGAAGGTGGATAAAGATGTTTCTAGTGTTCTGGCTGTAGGCTAATGACAAAAGACCTTGTTCCCCTCTGCCCCTCTTTCTGTCATGCCAATGAAAGTATTTGTGGGGTTACACTGAGCAGCAGATCAAAGAGCTGATCTGCGTCAGGACTAACACCTTCACTCTGACAGGGGTTTTAGCACCACCAGGAAGGTGAAGCACTCCCATAAAACTGTGTTTCCATCAACATCCCTGTCTCATCAAATCGTGCCCTCATTTCTGTGCATCAATGGACTTTCATGCAAAGGTCACATTTCACCACTTATCTTTAATGTGCATCATAAATAAATTGGAATCAATATTATGGTAAAAAAATAGCTAACTGAGGAATGACATCCTCCATCCACAGAACAAGTTTAATGTCTCCTGTAGACATGTCCAGTCCTTACTTCCCTTATGAAATCACCAATACAAATACTGTTCATAAACAGGCAGTGGTAACGTCACAAGGGGTAGTGAGCTTATTTACCCTCTGTACTTAAAAGCCAGTTTAAAGCTACATGTTCACTTTGAGCAGTATTGAGCAGACAAAGGCTAGGCACTGCATTTTAGTTATTAATTTAAACTGGTGTTAGTTAACCTTAGAGTTTAACGCTTTCATTTTACTGCTGACAATCAGCTGAGTCCCCAGGAATGAAAAAAATCCTAGTTACATCAACACACTCCTAATTCAGTTCAGCGTACCCTGGTTAGTTTGCTTGTAATGGGAAAGAAATTAAGTTTGCTGAATTACTATGAATTTAGTACAACTGGTCCATTGGTGATGCCCCTAGGGCACAAAGAGAGATCATCAAAGTTAGAAGAACAAGATCAACATGCAGAATGTGTGTAGTGGAAATCCACCAAGGACTATCTGTCCACCACTCTATGTTATTAACTGGACTTTGGAACTGAAATAAGAAATTAATTATTTTCTAGGCAATGATAAGATAGATAATCATTCCATAAGCAAATCTAAATTCAATCTTTCCACTAATTATCTTTGTTTTTAAAGGGGAAAATCCTCCATTTACTTAACAATTTCCATTTGTTATTTCACACTCAACTCTACATTTCTTTCAAAGTCCTATGGCTAGTTATAAATACAGCACTTCAGGTTCTCAGTACTAAGACTTCTCCAAACCTCTAGATCTCCTGATTTTTACATCAAAGAACAAGGGCTGTCCTTCTGCCTCATGCTGACACCTCAGTTTCATGAATCAGGGGATTTTGGCTGGTTAATTCTTCTCTGCCCTCTGTCAGTCATTTGTTTTGCTTAGCACTGGTGCTCTTTCCTACCCCACATGCAATGACACAATTATTTGCATAGAGTTTCCAGAGGTACGTTGAGCTAAACTAATATGTCCCTGAAACTATGGGCAGGAGATCATGCTTCTGCTGTTTATCTCCTACTAGCTCTGGTACTCACCAGACCCTCCTTAGAGATAATTTAGTGTGCTAAAATAGCAGAGTGAAAAACAAGGTTGGACAGTTTTCTGCTTATAGCTTTCTGCTGCTCTACCTAGTGAGCTACATCTGATCAGGAAGGCTTTGACAAATATTGAAACTGTTGTCCAGGAGCAGGAGAGAGACAGTGCAAAGCACAGGTCAGCTCAGGGAAGAAGTCCAAAACATTTCCCCTTCCAGAAGTAAGCTGGTACCTTCTGATCCCTTTTCGTTTGCATTATTTTTAACCTTATCTGGTTGCCTGATCCAGTTCACAAAGCCCCAACAGTTGTGTCAACAACTGAGTGACAGCCTGAGTGTAGAATTTCTTCCATCAGTTTCTCTCTAAAGGCCACATGATGTCTGAGCAGTATTTTGCTTCAGACATGTTTATTAAGTTTGTTTAAATCAGACCATGTGTGGAGGTGTTACCAGACATGAAAGATGAGAATCTGACACATTCAGCTTTTATAAAGGTTCTTCTAGTCCACCCTGCTCTACCACAACAGGAAAAATAATATCATGTATGGTGGGCAGCTGTGGTATATTCCACAAACACCTTCGTTCTTGTGTTCATCTTCTTACTTACCAGGGTTAGCCTCCACAGAAACTAGAGAGAAGCTTGCGCCCCTCATTATCCCTAATAAAGCTTCAAAACTACTCACTACAGATATAAAGGATTTGCACTGAAGCTGCTAAGAAAATTCAGAGTTCATCTCATGAATCTTTTCAGAATAAGGTAAATCTGATCAGCAAGAAATAAATTACCAATAAGGTGGCTCCTATACTCGTTTAAGAGCTACTTAGCTCCAGGAATGCATTTCAGAAAAGCACTTCCAGCTATCAGAAAATTATATATACTAATAAGCTGCATTTCATAGTAGCAAGGTAAGTTTAATGGTGTACTTTGGTTGATCATCAAAGCTGCAGAATAACAGGGGTACATTTACCTGAGTAGGATCTTCTGTGACTACAAGAGTTCAGAAGAGGATGCTTCAGACAAAGTGCAGCTGAGTTAGGGTGGCAACTCAACTGACATTTAGGAAAATGCCTCAAAGACCAGCTATGAGGACTCCAGTTGTACATTCTGCAAAACCTTTCTCTCCATTATATTTTATCAGCTTTGTGTGGTGGCTGGACAAAGAGGTTCTTAACTTCCCACTGACATGTAGTTAACTATTAGAGTGCTGTCTGTGACATTCATTAATCTGTTTCCAAATGCAGCAAAGGGTTTCTTTGGTGCCTTTTACTTCACTGATGCACCTTGCTCAATGTTGGGAGAAATTTCAGGTTAGTCTGGAAGACACTAGGCATTTGCATTCCCAGGATGTGCAGCCCTGGTCCATGGATCATGGTGTGTATTTAGCAGAATCAAATCTCTACTCAGCACTTCTAAACTACCCATCTCCCATCAAGCTGCAACATGCCGACAGTGGCAAGTAGAATTTCCGTCTTTCAAAAGCAGCAGGAGAGCAAGAAAATTAAATAAAAGATGGAGTTCCCTACAGATACAATTACAGTGGTTTGCTTCAACTCCAACCAGTGAAAGCAGAGCAAAACTAAATATACAGAAGCCATCTTCTCTTAAAAACCTTAATGCATTAAAAGATCAGTAGATCTTCTTAATGTAAAGCCTGTAATTTCATTTCTTGAAAGCATTTCCACTTAAACGTTTATTGCCACAAGTGTAAAGATCTCTGTGAGATTAATATGGATATATTCTTGAAAGGAAGAACAAATGCCCTGCGCCTGAGATTGTCAAGCAGAGAGCCACAGTTTAATCTAAGTTCTATTGCTACATTTTTCCCATTTCACCTTCTCTGACCTGTAAAAAATAAGCATACCTGGAACTACAGTCAGTCAAAATCACTTGAAAAAGTCAGGCTGAGTACTCCAATACACTGTACAAAGTGATACTTTCTAAAGCAAGGTAGGGACTAGCAATATTGAGTCATTTGGCTACCTACAAATTCTGAAGCAAGTCTGACTGCTACAGAAGTTTCAGAAAAAGGTTAGTGAAACATTTGAAAAGTAAACTGAAAAAAAAAAAGTAGCACCCTACTGAGACTGTCATCTTGATCTCTGACTGCCTAGCTCAGAGGGCACAGCAACAGCTGAGGTGCAGCTGTCACTCAACAAAGTGATCGAAATGCAGATTGATAGCAGACCCTATGTGACACTTACACTCTATCCTTTCAGGGTTTCACAGATTTTAATGCACATGTATGTGGGATTTCTGAGAAGCTAAGAATATTATCAGATATTCATTCCAACTGAGAGATATTTATCCATATCTATATATCTATATCTATCTACATAGATATATCTATATACACTTATATATAGATATAAATAGAGATATTGATATGGCTATTTGGCTTCCAGGTCTGCTTTATCTTTTAGGGGGAAGTGCTGATCCTCCCCTTTCCTGTCCTTAACCCACCCCTCTTTAGCTCCTTTTAAGCAATAAAGCCAGTCCAATAAGCCTCCTCTCTGCTTAGTGCTTTTGTGAACATTTTAGTTAGACTTGCAAATGGTGCTAAACATGATCCTCGACTCTCACAAGACTCCTCCTCACTAAATTACTGAGATTCACCCAGCTGACTTTTTCTTCAGCAGAATTCCAACACAGCCATAGTAGCCAATGATCCTGAGAAAACAGTAGCAAACCATTCCTCTAAGCAGTGTAAAATTCTCAGTCACAGCCACCCAAACAAAAAAAAAGAGCATGACCACAAGGATATAGCTAACAAGCA
The DNA here is from genome assembly GCA_013399915.1 of Illadopsis cleaveri. NCBI lineage: Eukaryota > Metazoa > Chordata > Aves > Passeriformes > Timaliidae > Illadopsis > Illadopsis cleaveri. The sequence goes on from VXBB01023763.1 coordinate 216,369, forward strand.
GCACAACATCCACCTAATAACTGTAAGGAATAGTATCTAGAAAATGCATGACTTGGGTCAGACATCTATATGCCTGAGAGATCAAGAAGTAAGAAAGCATTTTATACTTTTTAGCCCAGACTAGAAAAGGACATTCCTAAGAGTAGAGTTGCTATTTTCCACTCTTTGATCTTGCAAACAGCATCAAGTGGGATGATGGAGTTTAAAAAGTGTGGCTGTTCTTCTCCTCTACTATCTCAGTTCACAATATTCTGGCACTGGCAAGCACTATGTGCAGAAGGAGGAGCAGAGACTGGATACAAAAAAAACTTTCAAAGTTTACAGTTTTTCCCTTCCTGTGATTTAAAAAGAAACTCAGGTAAGTGATATTTTATTTGTTGTCGCCTATCAACAAACCCTATTTTTTTAACATATAGTACAATATCTCTGTGGTAACTCCAGAGAAAATTCATCGTTGTTCTTAGTAAAAATACATTTGGGGTTTTTTGGTCTATGTAGTCACTGAAATTAACTAGGTATGTTCTGGACTTTTCATCCAATTGCCACTGAAGAATTAGCAAGCACACATGGAGAGACTGTTAAATTTTTTTAGCGTAGGCTTCAGTTTTGCTTTGTCAGAGATTTGCAAAACTCTTGTCAAAATCATATTACTCGTGCTTTGACTGGATATAATGATGTTTTCACAAGCACAAAGTTTAGATAGACAAAGAGATAAAAATATAAGGTCACTTAAGTGAGGCAATCTGAGCTGGAATGTATACTTTGAATGAACAAACCTGTAGACTTTGTACACAGCTTTCCCCTCAGCTCTGCACAGCCCTTCAAACAGAGAATAGCAGCTGGTGACTGAAGCACAGACCAGAGTCAGTTTTTATTCTTGGCTTGGATACAGATTTGTTGTGTGACCTTGATCAAGCAGTTTAACCTCTGCATTTCCTTATTTGTAAACAAGAATAATCACCATCCCTGACCTCACAGGCTTAATTCATGAATACTTGTAAAGAGCCTTGAGATCCTTGCCTGGATGTTGCTAAAGGAACAAGAAACCTACAATACAATCGTGTATGATGCTTTCATAATCCCAGTCACAGCTTGAAGTACTCAAGCACTTCAGCCTTTCATTTTAATTTTCAGTTATATACCATTATTAGGAGTGAAATAGCAGCAATGTTCTATTTCATCCAATTTTGGAGCTGGGGAAATGAAGTACAGACAATACATTGACCTCAAAATTGTGCTTTGGTTTAAATTTCAAATTCAGTCATATACATGAGGTGGATATAGGGAAGACTGAGGAAAGGAGACTCAGACCTACATTTCCCTTAACGTGGGTCCTAGTGTGCACACGTACAGATCATATAAGCAGGGTGGCCAAGCTGGATTTAGCTGGATATCAAAACTTATCCCATCTGCCTTTCTTGCAAGATAGCTGCTAAGCACTTCTTAATAGACTTAAGACATACATTGCAAAAGCAATGATAGGTGTTTTAGACAGGCTAGGAGACCCACACACACTTATCAAAAGGTAACAACATGGCTTCATAGAAACGGGTGAGTGATCAATCAATAGTCCAGTTCACTCGGCCATAGCATAGGCACAAACACGGGAGACTTCCCACTCTGCGTCAGTTAGAGGCGTAATTCACACTGACAGCACTCAGTGAAGGTTTAGTGACTAAACGACCAACTCAGAATCAAAGAAGAAAAACTGCAGTAGGTCTGTTATAGATCACATTTATCCTCTGCCCAACCAGTCTATTTTTCTCCTGTACATGTGGAACTTCCATGAGCATCACTGGAGCTGTGAATTAACACATGCATTTTTATGTTTCATTTTCTTTTATGTGTTGATATTTGAGATAAGATTTCTGCAATAAAGTTCATTTACTGACAGGCTTCCTTTGTTGCTTCTTCTCCAGTCACCAACATCGCAGGCAGACAGTTTAATCACAACACTGCAGGTTGGAAAGTGCTGACATATCTGTGCTCTAAGCCTGCTTTAGAATCTACTAAAAGGGTATGCGGCTAAATCATAATATGGCTTAATCTATTGACATAAAGCCCAGTATAGAATTTATATGGTGAAAGGATGCTTAAGTGTAAAAGAATTTATACAGCAAATAATTTCAACTGATGCAGATTCAGCCACTCACTCACCGTCAAGATATACAGGACTGCATCTGCTGCTACAGGAGTCAAACTTGAAGAGATAGTCCATGTCATTAGGTTATACCACAGTCAGCAAGTGTTCCCTGTGGCTGAAAACCAGTTTCTGAATCAAAATAACCATAAAGTACAAGATTATGAAGTTAAACTTTATCACATGCCTAGATATTATCTACCACTGTAGGACATAAGATAATAGAGAGCAAGAAGTAATTTATTCTTAAAATATATATGTTATTATATGTTTATAATGTTTTCTTACAATGTTTATAGAAAAGTTTTGAAGTATCTTCCATTTCATTTTTTTTTAAGAAACTGTGGATTAAACCTCCTTCATAAAGCCTTCATAATATTTTTTCTACAGTCCTGTAGCACAAGCGTTTGACCTAATGCTCCTTTTTTCTTAGATTAGACAAACAAAACCTTGGCAGCAGTTTCTGGACACCAGTGCAAACAGCTGGGTTCCCCGTGAACCCAAAGATACACTTTAGAAAAAAGAGTCTATTGAAGACAGTTTTCTTTAAGGCCCTTATCGAAATGCCCATCCTGAATATCCCAATGGTGATAGAGAGCCCACGCACATTAGATGGACCTTATAAAAAGGTATTTCTGGAAGCCAAATTAAATTTGCCAAAGCAGCTCTTGGTATTGTTTTGACTGTCTGCCAACACTAAGGTTTGCATAAAATAATGATCTTCAGTACCTTTGCTACAGAAGAGTGCAAACAACATGTTAGCAGCCAAACCCTGTTCATTAGTGTGAGACTTCAGTAGGTTTAGCTGGCAAACTGCTGTGAACTTGGTGAACACAGCTGGGGTACTGTATGAAGTCTCTGTGCTGTGGAGTAGCATTGTATGAATCAGTAAACACAGAAATAATCACATAGGTATGACATGTACAGGAGTCATTGTTGGTCACTTTGTATCAGGCACTGTACCTTTGCTGTCCTTCGTGGCTTGGGTTAGAGTAATCCACAAACCCAGATTAAAACAGAAAACAAAACACTGTTCCTTTAGTTAGGTAGTCTTGACTACTTTCCTCTTACCAAGGGAAAAGCAGGGCAGAATCAGAGATCAGATCTTCTTCATCTGATCCTACATAAGAAAGGATAAAAACAGTAAGTGAAAAGATGCTGTAAACTCTCCTGTTGGGATTTTGCTAGGTATTTCTCCCATATGAGCAGTTAAAGGAAAGACCAATGCCCTGGAATTTCATAGGCTGGATTTCACTACTTCTGCTTATAAAACCTTTCTATTATCACCACAGGTTGTCTGTGACTGACCTTATGCTTTTACCACGGGAGAGGACTTCCTTCTTTCCATCTTTTTTTTTTTTCAGGCTGTTTCTGACAAACTCTGAGTACTTGGTCTTTTCGACACTGGTAAGTATCCCATCAATCCTGATTACAATATTCAGTCAGTTGGAGGCTAGGATAAAAGCAATAACCAATTACAGAAAAGCCCTATAAAAATGTTATATGCTAATGGTCTCAGATTATCTCAGCTTTTACATGTTCTAGAAGGTGGAAATCTTCATCTCTGCCATGCCCTACTGCCCTTTTTTCACTCTTTAGGCTTTCTAAAGCCTAGACTCAAGCTCACATTTTTAAAGATTTCATGCAAGTTGCTTGTGAAAGCTGCCATATTATCACCTACTTCCCTGGCAAAGCTGTAAAAGCCAGCAAAGCTGTGATTATCACTCCTCACATAGTTAAGATGCAATAGCAGTGCAAATAGCAAAGCAAGGGAATGTTTTAAAGACAAATATTGTCCATTAAAATTTGACTTACAGTAAGCCAGGCTTTATATTTTTATAGAAAGAACTGCTGAGAACTGGAGTGCCTCCATGTTCACCAGCAAGGTTATGTGTCCATTGGGTGGGTGAGGAAGGAAGAGGAAAGGACGGTGGAGATAGGGCAGTGCAGAGCAGCCCTCAGGGAGGTAGGGAAGCTGAATGGCACTCTGGTTCTCAAAGTGTGCAAACATCCTTTCTTCTTTGGAAATCCAGAAAGAACATGAGCTATTCCTGCTTCCTGCTCTAGAACTTCTGCTCCTTAGCTGAATGGCAGAGCTCTTGCATTTTGCACTGGCAAGAGGTCAGTCATCACATAAGCACTGCCAAGTGTTATAATTACTGTGTTCACGTGGTCACTGGATCTTATTGCCCAGTTATTTCATAACTGAGTGCTAAGTACTGCACGAGCTCCAACCACACAGCTCTCACTGACTTCTAGGGTTCCCTTTACACATAGGTCTGTTGGAATCAACATTTTTCACCACTGTATTTACGTGACCTGTCAAAATTTTGGAGAACACAATGGTGCTTTTGAATGATTGTGTATTTGCCTTGTCTACGCATTGAAGCTGTACTTACACATGTATCTCTTGCAGAATTCATTCATGAGGAAAACCATACAAGTTTACAAGTTAATCATTTCCCTGGATGCCAAAAGCCAGGGCAGATCAGGATGTGCATTGTGTTGGCAGCACTGCAAACTGGGCTGTTTTAGTATTAACAGTAAATTTCCTAGCCTCACTAAGACTTTTAATAGGTTTTGCAGCCAGTTAACAACTAGTTATGGATATTTACCATAAGTAATGCAAAACACAGAAAAAAAGATGCAATTATTAAGGAAACAGTAGCTTGAGTTTTCAATTCAACAGAAAGACTCCAGGGCTTTCTTTTAGCTTTACGCTTCCGAGTAAAACAGACATCCCACCTTTGCTAGAAAGAACAGCAATTTCCAGAACCTACTGATCAGCACACTTTATATCCCAAATATTCCAAACCAACGCCTAGTAAGATTTTGTTATGGCTGCTAGCTGTAGGATGTGACTGAGCAGTTCACACTACATAGGTTCTAGCTTCAGCTACATAATCAGTAAGGCCAAAAAGGCAATGTTTAGGAGCATAGAGCAGTGTGGCAAAGTATCTTCAGCTCTTTCACCTCACCATCTGGTACATAAACAAAACCAGCCTTGAACCAGACTGTCAACTGGGATGACTGACATGCTGACACACTTCCGCCATCCTGGTTTTGGGGATAGCAACATTTAGAAAGGAGAACATGAACACCTGAGAAAGAAATTTTTCTCAGAACACAGACTATATTTTTCATCCATTTGAGGAAGATAAAAGCAGTGAGATTCTTATGGTGGCTCTTGAGATAGCCACCCCCATATCAGTCACTGGTGATAGCCAAGAGGAAGACACCATTATTCTGGGCTTACATTTCATCAGACACTAATATTCTTTGATCATTTCCCTTCTCTCATTTTCTTCTGGTTATAAATTAAGAGATACAAAGCATGTGTAAGCTACGTAACATTCTGCCTCTCTTGTCTGTCCCTCTAACTGCCCCTTCTGTCTTCCCCAAATTTTCTTCTTCTGGTTGTTTACAGAGTGCAAGTAGAAAGTAGGTCAGACAAGCAGAGACTGTCAGATGACTAGTTTCAATTTATGGACATGTTGTTGTCTCTGTAGAACCATAGCATTGTTGTTACAAATCCTGAAAAGTTTGTTTTAGCCTGAAAGGCTATTAGACTTACTTCACTGGCAAAGGAGAAGGCTTTCTGCAGGAATTTCATCTGATTAAGTCAACAGAACTCTGCCTGCAGAGCACAGATTCCAAATATTTAGCTTCATTTTTGTGTATTTTATTCTTTACCTTTTCCTGCTCGTAATGGAAACATTATGAAAAGCCTAGGCAATTTAACAGCTGGGGTTTATTTTCCTTTTTTCCCCCTCACCTTTACCCACACACTCCAACCCCAAAGCCTCAATGAGTCATGCTAGTTTAGAATCACAATCAGCACTGGAAACGTGCTTCATGTGTTGATATGCTTCATACAGCCATGTGATAGTGTCCCAGTGTGCGATGAGGAGTGCGCACCACACTGGGTGCTGCTAATGGCAGGGGAGTATGATTTATAGCTCTTTTAACTCCTCCAGCAAAGACACCACCAGTCAGCTACTGTGGCAAATAAAATACTCTGACAGAAGTATGATTGAAATTGACAATAGTCCCACAAATATCAGCAGAGTTCCAACAGTGTTGACAGTTTCAGTGAATTCACGGCAAAGCAAGCAGTATCTGCTCCATTAGTCCTATGGTCTGGTAAGGCCAGAATGACAGTTTTAATGTTTTGCTGTCAAATCACCTGTCAGAACCACTGTTGCCTCTAGACTCCTATTACATGTGTGAAACATGGTACAGTAAATAACCGTAGGCTGGTACTTTCTTAGACTGTTTTAATACATATTACAGTAATTAGTTGAGGCAACAACCTCAAGCACTGCTTTAACTCAGCAAAACCCTATTCAGATTTATTGGCTTAAACAAAAGAGTAACCACTTCCTCTTGTTCTCAAAAAAACCTGACAACACAGCAGGGCAGAAGTGCAGAGAAAAGAAAGTTCAGAGGGGCCAATAAACATACCAGTGGTAAAATCTTAATACTACTAAAATCCATGGTAGTTTTGCAGTGAAATCAGAGAGACCAAAACTTAACTTCATATATCCACTTTTGTGTTATTCAGTGAAACAAATAGAAGATATGGTGGTCATCATTTCTCCCATTCATATGGAAGCCCTTCAGTGGTGGGGCTATATGGGAATATACCATTAGATTGGGACCAGAAGTAGGTAGAAGCCAAAGTATGAATATTCAATAATCTGGCCCATTCCCTTTAGAAAGGTCCATCAGGAAACGTTTTAACTGACAGAATACAGAGCAGCCTTTAGATTGGATGAAACGCAAAGGGAATGAAAAACTGGACCCCTCCCCATCTCTACTGCCCACATTATGCCTGCTGTAAAGGCTTACATTTCCCACTAGTTATTTCCTGTAGATGCATTCCTATATTTGAATGCATTGTAAAATCTTGCCCTAAGAAATAAAGTCTCTCCCTTTTTCCAAGAGGATACTGAAATGTCAACAGTGGCCACTACTTAGAATTTCTTACTCTAAAAACATACAACTTAAACTACCATGGGCAGGATCCTTCTGTTCTTATGAATCTGCCTAACCAGGTGGGGCGTCCATTCTCACCAGCTGCATAGGTACTCAGTAATAGGGTAAGAAGTTCTGTGATATAAATGGGCTGATTCCTCCTATCATAAAATACACTTCTAAAAGGAATGAGATCTCTTGAGGGCAATTCAGCCTTTCTTTTAAAAAATATTCTTAAAGCAAATGTTGCTGTGATTAATCTCATTAACTCTTGGATTCAAGTAATTAATGGATCCAAATAAGATCATGAAAATGAGTGCATTATTACCATATTAAAAAAAAATCTAAAACTGTTAAGCTGCAACTACTTTGCTTTGAAACAGAAACTTTATAAGGGTTTCAGCTCATAAACTCATGGTATATGATAGCTTTTGCATCTTATGCTTTACCATGACACCTGGATATTTCTAGTTTATTGTATCTATGTGCTCAGCATGAAAGCCTCTATAGCACTTGAGGATATTCTAAAAAACTATTCCGTTATCTCACAGCACTCAGTTCAGAAAACAGGGTTAAGTATAGAAGTCATCAAGAGACTTTCTAAATTCATAGGAGACTTTCTAAATTCATAAGGCCTTCCTAGGCAGCTAGTTAGATCATTAATCATGTGCCTTCTGAAGCTATTAAACTTTCAGTTTTAAGATTTTTCAATACTGTCCATTTAGTGCTTCCTTCCTGAACACAAGTATTTTTACTGTTCCAAGGCAACAAATCCAGATCTCTTTAGAAAGTATACTGCTAATGGCAAGAAATTCAGAGAGTGCCACAGACTTAGAGTTAATAGCTTACTTATTTTGCAGCAGCCACCGGTTCCATACACATAACCTCAAAACTTAATTCCAACCTGTTGTTTCTAATCAGTATTTTTTTTTCCAACAGATTGTTTCTAATCACCAATATTAGTGATATGACTTTGCTGACACATTCAAAACTTATTTCAATCTTCATCCAGTTTTATGCCATTGGAACTTTGACATCCCTCCATAAAATTTTGGAGACAAAAAAATTGCTAAATATGCCAGTTCTATTAGGTATCTCAAGGTTATAGTAAAAGAGTGTGACCACAAGAGAAGCCCATTCTGCTTGGTGCTATCCAGACTAACAGGACATACTTACATTTCCAGCAAGGCATAACAGTATTGTATCAAGGTATACTTACATAGGTGGCCTGCAGGCAGTTCAGCAGTGAAGCTACAGAACTTGGCACAGACTGCAAAGCCTGCCTGAAAAGCAAACTCAGAAAATTAATCTGTGCTGAATTCTTTGCTGCTGAATCTATACTGATAAGGGTATTTGCCTGATGTTAATTAATTTAATGCTAATTTAAGTATTTCTACATAAGATAGAGTCATAATGTGATTTCTATATAAATATCTCTGTAGTAAGACATGGTACTTTCTTGTGGTTGCCAGAATTAAAGAAGGGTAATGTCATGAGACAACAGGGACATGGTGAAGACAGGTGGCCGCCTTAATTTCCTGCTGAAAATGGTATCCATCTATGGATACAATCTGCCTGGCATGAACTACAGTGAATGGCTACAGAAACAGATAATTTCCAAATTTAGTCTCTACATATTTCAGAAGAAACATCTGTGGTTTAAGACAACCCAACATACCTTACTTTCCTTTATCAGCACAGTGTCAGCTTCCTGTCAACTTCTTGTCAACTTCACTTCCCAAATTCACCCTCCCATTTCCTCAGTCTGAAAACCAAAAATAACAGCAATTCAAAAGTTAGCAAAAGCAAGGGTTTCAATAGTGCTAATGATGGATATTTATTGTCTTTTCAACACACTTTAAGGGCTATGAAAGCTACCTAGGAGAGTTATTTCTCTAAAAGATCGATTTACTTATATTTTCCGTCTACTGCCAATTACAACTCTCCTAACGTACCTGCACTGCTGACTGAATAAGTCACTTGGAACACGACATCAGACCTTCGGCATCAGGAAGTGATGGCATTAAGCAGCCACTGACCAATAGGTTCAAATATACACAGGAGGTCTGTTACACTGATGGTGTTATACAGTCCTCTGAATTTCCCCTTTCCAAATAACCTTCTGATACACTTAACATCAGTATACAGTGGTCAGTTTTTTAGCTCAAGCTGGGAACTGAAAAAGAAAACAAAGATGACAAAATTTTAAACACACAATCAATTAAAAAATATAATTTCTGAGGCTCCTTTGCTTCTTGTTTTTTTGTCAAGTCTTTTAGCTGACTCAAAAAATGATAACCAACTCTACAACTGGAATAGTAACACCTCATACTTGAAAAACAAACCATTGAAAAGTAAAACTGAAATCAATTTTAAAGGACAGATTGAAAGGAATTTTTTCAACACCAAGCTCACAAACAACCTGGAAGGAAAAGCAGGTAAAACAGGACAGAAAAATATCAGAAATTCATGTAATTCAATGTACTGATTTAACAGTAGGTCAGCTACTTGTGCTGGTTACTTGGTTCTCAAAGGTATGACAAACTCTTGGAAAAGTCCTATATAGTGAAAACATGGTAATTAATGTTTAAAAACACAGTTCTAATGTTTAAGTCTAGAAACTAGATGCTAACTTTCCATATAAGGGAACTCAAATCTAGGAGCTCACACTCAAATACACACAGCAAAGTTCTCCATGGTCTGTTATGCAATCTGCTGTAGGCTCCTCTGTACTGCCACAGTAACTCAGTAAGGTGTCAGGGAAGAAAGCACCTTATTTGGCCATTAAATTTTCAAACTTGCTCCTATTGCCACAGCCCTAACTCCCACTGAATTTTGCTTGGAACTGGATTCAAAGACCCTAAAAATCAGCTGCAATAAGACTCAGTCACAAATTAAGCAGATGTGTTTAATTCCTGCTCTGAACTGCTGAAGTTATTTAACACGAGATGACCAAGTCACATAATTTCAAAATAAATATAGGGTGCTTTTAAGTTATTTTATCATTTGAAGCCCTCATTGGTAGTAGAAAGGAATAGAAGCAGGACAGAAGGTAATGATACTCTAAGAAAAACATTCCAAAACAATTAATTTACCCCAAAATCCCAAAACTGGTCTCAGTCTATGGTCCACCCAGCCTATAATGGTGCTTAAGATTATCATGACCCAGGTGTAGGATCTTGCCCTTGTGGAACTCTGTAAGATTCACATGAATCCACTTCTCAGGCCTGTCCAAAGCCCTCTGGAATCAGCCCTCCAAATCCCGGAAACTGAGATGATCAGCCAGTTGCATCTTCTCCAAAAATATCCACTGTGTATCTAACAGTGTGAAGACTACTTCCCTAATAAGCTCAAAAAACTTAATGCAGGAAGACAGGTTGAAACACTGAAAACTTAAGGCATGGATGAGTTTGACACTTTATTCTGGAACAATAATTAAACAACAAAGAACTCTTAACCAGGAAAAATAACAGCCAGCAGAAGTCTATGTGCATTCTTGCTCTGTTTCCAATTCCCCTGAGAACAACAAGGGAAAAAAACTGGGGAAGTTAAAACCACTCCCCCAAGCAACCTAAGGGTTTTTTTGGCCTGCTCTTATTACAATAAAAGCAAACCTATTACAACCAACTTTAGTCAGCTACGGCACAGATTTTTAGAGCTGAAAGAGTTATCTCAGGCTCCCTTTAAAATCAATAAAGAAAACAAGTATTTAACAAGTCATTTATCTGTTTTATTTTAGGCAGTGGCATTGGGATGAGAAAAATTGTGCTGCAAAATGAAAACAACAAGCCCTGTAAATGCCTATTTCCCTCTACACACAACAAATGAAGTCCAGACGAGGAATTGTCTGTGTTTAGTCAAATGAATCCCACCCAGTAAGTCTGTGGCATACAGAAACTGTTTGTTACAGCTGTTACAGTTTCCACCATTTCCAAACTATCAGGCAACAACGGTGTCTTCATGATCTCTAGATATGCAATGGAATAACAGACATTCAAAGCTCTTCCAGGATTTCTAAGCCATCAGATCCTACTGTATGGACTGTATGGATCTGAGGCGTGCACCTTACCATGTATTTGCATATACTCTGAATGATAAACAGGAAAGAAATAGATCAGAGAAACTCTTTTTTTCTACATTGGGAACATAAACTCCTTCCAATTGCAGAGATTTAGGACAAAATCTGAAAGACTGAAAACTGCAAGAAGATATGTTAAAAAAAAAAAAGATATTAAGCTGCATTCTTGATCAGAAAATCATAATACTAGCAACCCAGAATCTACAACACAGCATGAAAAATAACCTTTGGTTGAAGACCTACATCATCTTCCTCACCCCATTTTTATAGCAGTATTGAACATTGATGAAGGAGAAGATTTGCTATTAATCCTCCTACTCAGGCGCACCTATAGATGCCAAGGTGAGCATTGCTCACATTGTAAGCTAAGCTTGATAACATCTAATAGCTGAAAATCCAGTTTTATTTTTTTTATTTGATAAAAATTCCCCCAAATTAATTGATTTTAAAAAATCTGCTCACGTGATACAAAAAAACCAGTCACTGTCAGGATAGGGCATGCCATCACAATGCTCTTTTATGCTCTGTCAAACAACTGATGCCCAGAGCAGATGGAACCGGCATATCTCTGACTCCAACAATTACTATAAACACCTTATCTATCCACCTGAATAGGTCCACAAAGGACATAATAGTTGCAGAAATTACATAGTATACAAGTGGCGTTCACCATGAGAACCATGTCACTCGTACAAAATCAGACCTCCTACTAGACTTCGTTATAGAACAAAGTCTTGTCTATCCTACAACAGACAAAAACACTGCAATTTTTGAGTACAGCTTCACTATTTTATAGAAGGCTTTTGAGTACCACGCTCACTTTGCACCTCCGCATCACAAGAAAGACATTGATGTGCTAGAGTGAATTGAAGCAAAGGCTATCAAGCTGACGGGGAGATAATGCACATGATGTATATAGATGGAAGAATTGTGTTTGTCCAGTCTTTATGAGAGAGGACGTAGAGACCTAATTGGGTAGGGACCTGAGCAACCTGATCCTTTTGAACCTGCTCTGTGCAAGCAGTTGCACTAGGTGATCTTTCAGAGGTTCCTTCCAAGATAATTAATTACATGATTCCATGAAACAAATGAGAAAGTGGGGAGAAGTTTAAATACAGCCTTGAGGAAGCAGTTTCTATGGCTTTAATGCACACTTCCATCAGTTTTTGAAGGGTGTTCAGTCAGTATTCAATACTCAGAAGCAGTCTCACCTAGTTGCCTGCCAAATAATGATATGTTAATATAGTTGGGTCTACACACAGTCTGTGTAGACTCCCCACAAACCTCATCCCCTTCACAGCAAGCAACGATACAGCTGTCCTAAGGACAAGGAACTATCTTATCTGCACAGACAATTGAATTAGCCAGGCACACAGCATATCCACAAAGCAGTGAGGCTGCTCTTGAATGACCTTTATAATTTCAGCACTAACCAATGTTTTTCGTGCAAGAGAATCAGCCGTTCTCATGCGCCCCCAGATTCAGAAATAACAATGGCCTAATGAGTGCAGAATGAATAGTTAACACATTTGGCTTCAAGATGAATATTGCAGAGCATTACAGACACAGTTACCAAGATCCCCTTACACACCATGTATATTTTGCCAATATAATCTGAAGCCATGAAGAAATATGTTGCCAACAGAAGCAACCAAATGTAAATGCATTCTGCCAAAAGAACTTGCTAGCTGCACTATGCCAACAGACAGTTTGCCAGCTAGATCTCCTCATGCAGAAAAGGCCATGGATTGCCACTGTCTTTCAGACTCTCTGTCACATTCCAGTATCAAATGGATGGATTAACATTTCACAACCAACAAGGTGACACTAGTTATCTTCCTAACTGTTTTCAGTCACTAGTAAATACTAGTAAACAGTAGTCAACACGTCAATTTACAGCATCATCTGTACTGAACCTTGCAAATACAAGGCTGCAAATATCTGGAACTGCCTAAGTAGATACACCGTATACGTCAAATCACTTAGGAACTCTGTGAGGTTTCATACACTGCTACATATAGTACTGGCTCACTACTCCACCTTGTACACCCAGACACAGCAGACAAGATCCTGAAGTATCTTTGCATGTTGTGCACTAGTACAAATCAAAGGGACAGATGTTTAGTTCTAACAAAAATGGTAAGTCACTGTTTATGGTTCACATTAGGATTTGACTTTCTCAGTCCCAACAATAAAACTACCTTGCCAGAAGACAAGATGATGATGCAGGGTATTTGAAAATTCTCTGAAAAAGAGGGTTTTTTTCCTGTTTACTAATCAAATGAATAAGGAACTTTGGGGGGACATACTTAACCTGATTCAATTTCCTATGAGGGTTTGAAAGTCTCTCCAAAGAAAAAGAAAAAGAATAATCTAAGTATAATCTGGTGATGAACCATAAAAAAGATTCAGACATGGCATCTGACTTGCCATTTTCCCAAAACATTTAATGTTCAACATTTATCCTATCAGAAATATCCTGAGCTTCTTTTATCCTCAAGAGAAAAAATAAACAGTTGAAAGTACTTTAATTTTTTTAGTTGATTAAGAGGGACTTTATTAATGAGCAGGTCTGGGAGAGAAGACATAAATGTTGTCAAACTACCAAGTTAGCAAAAGGAAGCTACAGTTACCTTTGAAATCCATCCTGCAGAAATTATAGTACATTGAAGAACAACATGTAATAACTTTAGCCATATCTTTTTTAACATTTTCATAGAGACCTCTGAAAAACAAAATAACAATGCAAACTTTCAGTCAAAGGTAACACTCTAACAGATCATCTCCACTCTCTCAGCAGAGCATGAGAGAGACCCAGGACAGATGAAAGACTGATGAATAAACAGATTACCCAAAACCCTCAATAACAATACTCAAATATTGTGATGGACTATATATTGTGATATATATAGACTAAAATATGGGATCTGTTGAAATAACAGAACAGTGAATGCCTAAAGTAGCAATGGAATTTGTACACAGGAAAAAATAAGAAGCTACACAATTATAGATCTCATTTCTTATGCCTATACTAGAATACAAGCAAAAACGTAAAAAAAATTCTGTTATGTCCACCAGAGATATTGTAACAATGTCATAGAAGAGCTGACCTTGCAAAACCCATGAGCAAAATTATCAGATGGTCTCTGTCACGAACACTATAAAGCATTTACAATTAGCATTAATGCAGGTTAATAAGAACTACTGGTATCCTATTAAATTGATACCAGGGAGACACATTCAATAGAAAAATTATTCTGTCCAAATGAGTTACAGTTAATGCAGTGAACTTCATTAAAATTCCTTTGGTCAGGATTCTAAACCCAGGAAGGCTCTCACCTTCCCAAATTTGCTCTGATTTAGATCCCAACAGTAACTAAATCAAGCTGATCAAGACCATTAGGGGGGAAAAAAGATATGTGAAAACAACTCCTGACTTAGAAAAACCACAGTCTGACACCTCTAAGGCAGCAAGATGTCTCAGGAATCCATATTCATAATGTGGCAAAAGCAATTCTGCTCTTTTTAGGAGAAAATTTAACAGGAGATATTTCTATGATGCATAGGCTGAGGCTAAAAGTTAGATGGATTTCTTAGGGCAGAAAGCTTGTCAACAACTAGGCTGAATCTCATGATTGCCTTCAAGACATTCAGTGTTTGGTGAGGAAACATGAGGTGCCCATCACCAAACTGCCCACAGAGACCATTTACACACATTAAATTTCTAAAGGTAACAATATGCCCTCTGTAGTCATAACTCCTACAAAATCTATTCTCTATTTCAAAGGGATAATTCAAACTTCATAAGGAACTGGATCAAATACCAATTACCTTCTGCAGGTCTTAGTTATTTTCATGGGTTCAGCAGAAGAAAACAGATTTTAGTTTCTCTCCAAGTTTCAAGCTGTAAGAAACTAGGATTTTGAAGTAAGTTTTATATTCCTATGAATATTCCTGAACAGATTCAATATCTATACAGACTATAAGGCAAACACTTGCAAAGGTCCAAAGTAATTAGTAAATATATTTATGCAAATATTATACTTAAAATGTAAATGGAATCATGCTTATTATCTACAGCCTTTCAGAAACCCTCTTTAACCACCTCATTTTACAAGTTAGAGAGAATTTTGCTTTTGACTTCCATAGTTATAGGATTGGCCCGTCCTGCCATGAGTTGAGACATCCATCTATTAAGGATCTGTTAGAGAAGCACACACAGTAACACATGCATCTTCACTGAAATAATTTTCCTTTAAAAAGCAGTTACCACATAGTCATGTGGAGCAGATAAAAATACTATCAAAGTAATTACAATGTAGACGAGCTCTGACTCTTCAAATCTTTGAACTTTGGTGTAGTTCTGGTTGAAAAAATGTCACTATTCAAGTTTTGTGTTGTTTAGATCAATAGAGACAGATATTCGTCCCACCTACTTATTCTTCTCACTTTAACACTGTTGTGAGGAAGTATTTCTGACATCCACCTACACCACAAAGAATCTGGTCTACAGCCTTTTTAAATCTTAGTACTCTGAAAGACATGTTCAGAAATCTGTTACAGACAGATCATTTTGTAATATCTGCTCTTTATAGTTTTACCTATGCCCTCACCCCCAACAGGTCAGTTCAGAAAATCACCACTCTAGCCACTATTTCTAGGACAGATGCTCAGATTTTAGAATAAATGCTAAGATCATGCATCAGCCAGGTCTAGCTAGAGGCTAGCTGGGTAACACATTAATTCAGCAACAAATTCAGCTATTTTTATTTATAGAACTTATTTTTATTGAGCTTATTGCTTTAAAACAGGTAGTATAGTAACCCATAAGTTTTATTTTGGCTGCAGAAAGCAGTTTTCCCATTATGGCCCTAATAACGTCCAAACAGAAAATATAGACTGGATGGGAGACGCATATTTTGGAGAATTTTTGGGGTTAATGTTACTTTAAAGCTCCACTTCCTGTGAAATACTAGAGCTCAAATCAAGTAGGTGCAGGTTAATACGAGATTAAATGTTATTCCTTCAGCAACTAATGTAATATTCCTTCATCACATTTTCTGGCCTCCTCGAGGATCAGAGCACTGTCATGGCTTGGGAAAATCTTGGTGGATGTTTCTTTTTTGAATAGTACATTCAGAATCTCTAAGTCCCATGAACATTGTCTTGAGTAGACAACTCTTGTTCTGTGAACTTTGACAATCACAACTAAGCTTATCTTTTGAGTAATTACCTCTTTTAATGTTTTCATTCTTAATTAGAGGCATTTCTGCGATAGTGTTGGCATGTTACCACCTTTTACTTAGGCCTCTGGTGACTGAACCAGGCTAAGGGTTAACGCTGGCTTAATGTTTTGTGTGCTATTCTGTGAGTGTAGACTTGAAGCTTGCTTAGTCTCCGCAGACTTACACTCTTATTTCAAGTTTTTCAGGGAACAGAATGGCATAATACGTATCTGAACTGCTGTCAACTAAAGGACTGTTTAGGCCTCAAGACATCAAACTTAGTTTGACATTATTTAAGCATCTGAACAGCCTGAACTGGATTTGTGAGAATTTTTTTCTTAGAGGGAGTGTCTGAGACTGCCTTTTCTTCCACCATAAGTATTTCAGCTGGAAGGACCTGTTCTTACTAAAGCATAGTTTGTATGCCTGAGAACTACTATAGTTTTTTTCTAGTGTTAAAAAGAGTATCTATGTAAAGTTCACTGAAATTGCATATGTTAAATAAAAAACTATAAAGATATTTGAGAAGCTGATCTTCTCAAAATACCAGTAAGCTTGAAATATTATTCAAATCATACAGAAAGCCATTTAAAATTACATTCTGAATACAGCTGTGTTTCTTCAGGTTTGCTATGGAAAGATGAACAGTGTTGTTAACACCTTGTAGCATGGCATTTGAAACTCGCAGCATTCAGCTCTCTAAAACGCCAAGGTCTATTTTGCTTTTTGAATAAAACACTTTTTGGTAAAACTTATAAATTTTGGATCCACATAGATTCTCACAGTAAAGGATGAAATAATCTTATTGTAGTACACTTACATTCTCTTCAATTAAGGTGTGACTTTACTTGATGTCACTAATGTTTTTTCATACAGGCATAAATACATGCTTAAACATTTAACCATGGAAATCTGATTTTACTGCTTTTGGTAGATCACAGTTAATGTAGAGGAGGTCAGGACACTCAGAACCTAAGGCTCTTTTAGAACTGCCTGCAGAATCAAATATAACTATGCATTATCAGTCCAGTACCTTTGACCTCACTACGATCATTCCCTCTTATCATGTGGTTCCTCTTCCTGTAATTTAAATATCCAGGAATCCTGCTTCCTAAAGTCAGCTTTATCCACTGGGAACACGGAGCATACTTCTGTGGTGGCAGCAATGACAGCATACAAAAAATATCTGGGAGAAGGGCACTAATTTTTTATTTTTCATTACACTCAACTGTTGGAAACAGCCTAATACCAACCAGTAACAGTGGTGAGCACTAAAAGTTGAAGATGAACACTGTTCATCTTTCCATAGCAAAACTGAAGAAACACAGCTGTATTCAGAATGTATTTTAAAACAGCCTTCTGTATGATTTGAATAATATTTCAAGCTTACTTATATTTTGAGAAGATCAACTTCTCAACTGTAACTGTAAATCATAAGTTTATTCATTAATTCTATTCAGTACCCTTCTATATCAACAACTTAAAAAGGCAACAGTTGTTGGTATACAAGCCATTGTACAAAGTATACTAGATAATTTGTAGAATCAGTTCTTGCTCTGAAAAACATAAGCATCTTTACTTCCATCCTTAACAGAGTTTTACTCTGGTTGCCACATCTCTCCTACCCTCACTAATTTCCATGTGTTATTCTACTTTGTCTCAGTGCTATTAACAGCCATTTTCTGACAATTTCTTGAAACTCCTTGCAATTTTAATTTTAAAGGTCCTTGCCACTGTCTCTTTTTAATATCCTCACAGACAAGCTGACAATGTATGGGTTAGATCAGTGGACAATGAGGTGGATTGAAAACAATAATGGCCAAGCTGAGAGGGTGGCATGAAGTCCAGCTGGAGGCAAGACACTGGTGATGTAACCCAGAGATCAGTACTGGGGCCAGTACCTTCTAATACTCTCATTAATGACTTGTGTGAAGGGACAAGAGTGCATCCTCAGTAAGTTCACAAATAACACAAAATTGGGTAGAGTGGCTAATACACCACATGGGCACACTTCTTTCCAGAGAAACCTTGAAGGGAAGGAAAAATGAGGAAAACCTCATGAGATTCAACAAAGGGAAGTGCAAATTCCTGCACCTGGGCTTTAAAAATCCCAGGCTCCAGTACAGGCTAGGGGCAGACTGATTGGAAAGCAGTTCTGCAGAGGAGGACCTTGGGTGTTCAGCCCAGAGAAGAAGAGGCTCAGGTGGATTCTGTCCATGTGTACAAATACTGCATAAGAGTAAACAAAAAAGAGGGAACCAGACTCTGGTAATGTCCAGCATCAGGGTAAGAGGCAATGGCCACACATTAAAACACATAAAATTCCATCTGGACACAAACCCATTTTTTTTGTACTCTATGTGAGGGAGTGTGAGTGATCAAACCATGGACCAGGTTGCCAAGAGATGGTCTGAATCCTTTGACATATTCAAAAACAGCTGGATGCAGCCCTAAGCAACCCACCCTAGCAGACCCTGCTTGAGCAGGGATTGAACTAGATGATCCCCACATGTTCCTTTCAACCTCAACAATTCTGTGAATTCTAAAAGAGAGATATTGCTAACATTTTTGCTACCCTATTTTCTTGTAAAATCCACATGGAAACAGGACTGAAAAGAATCAATTTAATCTCCACGTTGTTATCATCTCAATGTCAAAATGTTGTTTTCTTAAACTCACCAGTCGTAAGGGAAGGCTTCCACTCTCACACCCCATAACTGAAGGCTGGATGACTATAAAAACCTTACTTAAATTATTTTAGCCTAGTTCACACCCACATGCTCTTATCCCCACATTGTTTTTCAGTCTAACTCTATTTTCTTCTCTCACAGGTTTATAGAGATGCAGGCTTATTCAGCTTTTATGGACTCTTACAAGATGCTGTCCATTCCTGTGATCAACCTCAGAGCCTTTCCCTGCACATGCCCCAGCGTTAATTTATCCTTTATGAACACAGAACAGTATAACAGTACACATTACTCCTCAAATATTATACTAATGCCTTCCTCTCTGTTCTGAGTATGGTAAACAATTTCCTCACTCTCTGTGCATAACTGCACATAATGTATCCTTTATTAATCTCATCAAACTAAATTGGAGAAATTAATACAATAGAAGACTCAAGTGCTTACTTGCACTGCGCTTGCAGTCCGTTCTAGTGGTACTAACAGATGGGAGGCTGCTTTCTGCATCCTCATCACAATCATAGGGCTAGGTCATGCTTGCAGCAGTCATTTCATTAAAATCTTCCTTCCAGGCACTAAGAAATTTAAGTCTGTTTATTACAGGTGTATTTCCGCCCATGCACATTGTTTGAGGCAGCAGACTGCTCTTCTCAGGAAATCTTCAGCAGCCTCTGTAAGATGACCTGAGAAGAAAAATGATCTCAGCCCTGAGAGGATCTAATTCTAGTTAGGCCACCACATACAAAACTTCCAGAGAGTAGGTAAGTTTGGCTTCATTTTAACAAAGAGGAAACCTGTATTCTAAATTATGCCTAAGATAAAATGTTTTAAACTTGTTCTCCTTGTCTCATTCTTTCTTGAAAAAAAAAAAAAAAAAAAGTTTTGGGTTAAACTTTTCAAGAGTAGCAGAGAATTACACGCTCATCTCATCAGTCACTTATGAAAATGGGCCTTGAGGGCTTTGAAATTTACTTTCACGTAAGTTTCTAAACTAGAAAAGACACTGAAGCAGAGCTTCAGCAGTACATCTGGCCATTTGATAGCCCAAAAATAGCCATTAGCAAAGCAAATATAACTCCAAAGAGATGTAATCTATTTAGAAGGACTTTGGAAGGTAGAAGGTGATGGAAAGAGAGGAAAATCTAGTGTAGAGACCACTTATAACTGATGATGCAAATGAAATATGATCCCATGGCATCCCGAAGCTTGGGTTATATTTGTTCATGAGATACAAGCTCCTAATCTTCTATATAGAGTTAGGACAGCATTTTAATACTATGTTACTTTGCCCACACTCCCTACAATTTTGAAGGAAAGTGAGGTAAGAGAGTTATAAAACAAAATGTGAGAAATTATTCTTTTATACTGAGCAATCTGCTGGCAGTCTTGTGCTCTTCAGTCTTCTTTGCAGTTATATTGTTTTTAACATGACTTTGTTTCTGTCCTGACATTTATCATGTCACTAAAGTCATTAATAAGTGAAAGTCTTTTTTCAAATCCCATTTCTGTCTTCCATTTCTTGGAGCAAATACATGATGTGAAAAGTGGTGGAAGGTGACATTTTTTCTTTGAACATAAATTCTTCAGAACTAAAAATGGCTGAAAAAATAACTCCCATTTTCTGTATTCTACCTTCTACTTAGAGTAATTGTGTATGTTCATAGAAAGGAAGCAAATGGCAATCCAATATTAGGTAAATTTACTGTAGCTAAAATTAGAGAGTAAATATCAGTTCACTGAGAGCTTACCCTCAATACATTAGCAAATGTTATCTTCAGTATCTCGATATATATACAGTGCTACACATTCTTCTAATTCTCAGCAAAACAGATTTGCCTCCTTTCTCATTATGATTCCATGATTGTACTCCATCTGAACACAGTTACTCTAAAGAAAGAGATGCTTACCCTTTGGTTGAGGGTATATTTTTAGAGTGTCAGTTGTAAAGATATACTAAAGCTGTAGCTCCCTTTTACTGGATAATAAACTTAGCCCAACAGCTGAAAAGATATATTTACAATCTTCCCCCAGAATCCTCCCAACCCCTTACTGCTAAGAAAAACAAGTGGGCCACTGCAGCATGTCCCAGAACTATTTTGGTATTGGGGAAAGTGCAAGTTCCAAAGCAGTGTGGAAAAATGCCCTGCCAGCTGCTCCCCTCTCATTCCAATGCAGGCTTAAGAGTCTTCCCTGGTCAACCACTAGATAAAAGCACTTTCAGATAACTTGCTTCTACATCATTAGTGCCACATCCATAGAGATTTTTAGGTATCTAAAGGCTTAAAGTTTCAAATGAATTGCTGGAAGCTAATCAAGTATCATACCTCAGCTGACCTAAAGTAATTGGCTGTGTAAGTCAACAAAAAAAATGCAACACAACTCAGAGCAGCGCAGCTCCCTTCACTAGGGAACACGCTCACTCGCATTACTTTGTCTGCCATAGACTGGGAGAGAGCACAGAGGCCCACTGAGGCACAGAAACGCATTACCTCACACCAACCAGCTCTGCTCTGAGTAACGTGTATTTATAAATGCATATCTGCTTCCAAAGCTCTGGCACCCAAAAGTCATTGATGCTTTAGCTCTCACCAGTGATGTTAGCCATGTGCCAGGTGCTCTACCTCACTGCACGCTGAGAGCTTGGTTTAGCTGGGCCGTCCCAGGGCCCATCTCAGGCCGGCTGATGTCTAGAGCATGGCACATTAAGGGAGGAAGCAAACAGCTACTCAGCCGAGGGGATTCAAACACACGTTCTTACATTGTCCTTGGAAGCATGAGGGCATTGGCCATTTTAAAAGTGGTTTATAATGTAGCTTGTCAGAAAAACCCTTTTTCTGACCCAGAGACAGGGCTCCTGAGAGGAGTTTTAAAGACTTTTATTGCATAGTTCTATTTCTCAAAAATATCTAGTCTATGTGCAAGGTCATAATTTGAAACTTGTTTCTAGTTCACTTTCTCTCTCAATAATGTCTGTCCTATTCTGTGGCCTTTCTAAGTCAGCATACTTTATCTCAGAGTTTACAGACAGATACATACTATGTGAGCCTTCTGTTAGACTTTGGGAATTTTCTACAAATCCATTTCCTACAGTAGCTCATGCTTCTAAAGTTTAAAAATGTGAACCTCTAGTGAATCAAAACTTTGGGAAGCAAACAAAAGTCATGTGCACATTAATTTTTTCTAGATCACATGAGCTCCTGGATTCATATATATGGCATTAATGACAGTAACAAGTGCCATAATGACAATAATATGATGTGACAAAGCATGCTGAAACTGATTCAGTCTGGAGAAGAAAAAGGCAAAGCAGCTGGATGGTCTATATGAACTGCAAATAAATACAGTTTCTGAGTCAAGCTGAGCCCAAAAGCCAGATAGACATGGTCTGGCTGCTAATGCTGCAATGTTAGCGCTCCCCTGCCAAGAATGCAGTTGTAAGTTCAAACAAGTAGTCATAATATGCAGCATCACCTCTTGCATTTTGGCTGTTCTGTTTCTTCAAATTAAAGCTTTTCATTAGTATTAGAATCTCCTCTTTCTTCAGAATGAGTTTCAGGCTGCTGGTAAGTTGCATTCAAAGGTGGAACTGAAGCTGACCTACACCAAAACTCAATAGCTGTAACAAAAGTAGCACTGCAAAGGCTTCAGCTGCCACACAGTACCAGAACACTGCCCAGATTTGTAGCGCTGAAACCAAATCCAACACTTTTGTATTTTCAGTACTGTTGTCTAGGTTAGCTAGATCAATATGTGAGCATTGCATTCCCACCCGTAACAGCACTGTAGATACAGGAAGTTACCATTAGAGCTCTGAACCCATATAGACAAAAAAATTGGCAATTTGACTTCAGAACCATTTGAGACACTAAATTTTTCTACATAGTTTAGGTTTTATTAGAAGCTATGGATCACAACTGGAAGGACATTGCAAAGCAGTAAGGTGCCATGAAAAAGCTGAGAAGCATCCCAGGAATTACATCTATCTCAGTGCAAACTGTGCCAAACTTCCAAAACATCCTGTAGTTTGCTATTTCAAAATGAAGCTGGATATTCACTATACCACATTTCGATTGCCTAACTTAATTCTCTTATGAACTCAGATTATACTAAAATTTAAGGGGAAGTTAAGCTGTGAGAAACTCCTATTAGTCTGCCAAGACTAATAATTTTCTGTTTATATTTTTTTCAAAAGCAGTATAGCACAGTATAGCAACATGAAACTTTACTTTGCAATATAGGTATATATTAAAAGTCAACTATAGTTCACAGGCTTGCAGTCCCACTGAGAAACTGTTTCGAAAAAAATACACTGGTGATCCAAGCATCCAGGAAAGAATCAAGACTAAAAAAATGCTGCAATTTCAAAATGCTTCATAATTTCTGGATTTTTATCCTCTACTCAGTTTCAGCTCTAAGCTTTTATAAGGAATTATCAACAGACCATGTTGCAGATAGAGAGGAATGAAGCAACAAAATAGCACAGCCATGTCCCTATCAATTAACCTAAGCACCATTGGAAATGTTACCGCCTGCATCTCACCTATCATATGTTTTCATCTGGAAAAATACAAATTTGTTTAAATATATTCAGATTCTTCTTGAGGGCTTTGGTTTTTGTCTTCCAGTAAGTAAATTCTATCTTCAGTTTCCAGCTCAGGATTGAAGGCTGGGAGCTTCTGCTGCAACTTCGATTTACTGAACCTCTTGTGTGGGCAGCTCCACAAGAAACTCTTCAAGGCAGACTGCAGCTCAGAAGACATTGATGGCTGTGTTTGCATAATGCAGTGACAGTAGATATAAACACTGAGCATGTTTTACATTTCATTTCAGAACATATGAACTATAGGCATCCAGAAGACAGGACAGAAATCTCAGAGAGGAAAGCCCAGAGTCACTGCTGTTACCTCACCTTTACAACAGTGGTAGCTCTGAAACATGCCACCACACAAATTCAGGATTAAAAATCCTTTTTTTTCATTTGTTTTTTTTTTAATAGAGTAGAGGGGGACACTTAGATTTAATTGCACACAAACATAAAATAAACCAAGAAACAAGCAGCTTTCTAGAATACAATTGCAAAATGCATGCTGCTGGTTGCAGAAAGGACAATCTTTTTAAATTAAAATGTGAGAAACAATATGCATCATGCACTGACACATTTGTGGCTGATACAGAATTTTTTAGAAAAAGATAGACGACACACAGAAACCAAGGAATCTTTGCTGTGAGTTACTGTCAATGGAAAGCTCAACTTGACTGTCACATAGAAGAAGCTGTCAGCAAACTCATCACTGCTCATGGCCAGAGGGCTGACTAGCACTGCTCAAACAATGGGTGGGCCAACATGAGAAAGGAAGTGGAATCCAAAACGTGCTATTTGATCCCATCCCATCCGTGGTTCCTCCCGGTAACATTGTTCTGCAGCTTAGTCAGAAGCCATACCCACATATGCAAGTGCCTTTAATCACTCAATTCCTATTGATTTCGATGGCAATCAGGCTCCTAAAAATGCCTTTGTCAGTCTTAGCTTTACTGGTGTTGCCCTCCAACAGCAGTGAGAAGCTTTTGTACTACCCTGTTGCTGCCTCAATACCTTTCCAGAAGAAAGGAGGAAAAATATATGCATGTCTTAGGCATGATTCATGTCCATTTTGCAAGGAGATAACCACACAGCCAGCACAAAGAGAAACATCAGGAAGCATATCATTATGTATGGCTTTTAACAGTAAGTGACAGCAGTGGCTGGCTACCACTATATTATCATAACTCTTTCAGAAACTCTGACAGCATAGTCAAATTTTAAGGAAATTCCTAACTGCCTCTTACTTTCATACATCTTTGAAAATTTGATTTAAGACCATGCAATTGTGTTATATTTCACAGCTATTTTACATGTAAAATGTATTTGGCATAATTATCCTGGCTGTCAAACACTTTCATTGCACCAGTTTATAATACCACAATGAAATGTGTATTTAAGGGGTGACTCTCCTTAGAGTTATGTTCTGTTAGTGTTCTACCCCCCTTATGAGAGATGATTGAAGAAAAAAAGAAAAATAGTATATGGCAGCTATTGCCAAATAAATACATCTTGTTCTGAAAACCTGCATGCTCCTCAGTTACTTAAAGAGTAAAAGAGCTTTTAAAAAATCAATTCCATTTTTTGCCTCCTGGGTTTTGATTTTTTGTTTCTGGTTTGGTTTTTTTTTCTGGCAATAGGACATTGTTGTTGGCATTATAAAGATCTGGCATCCATTAAAAAAAAAAAAAAAAAGCAGCTGCGCTGGAAATCATGAATGTCAAAGAAAATTGAGAATGCCAGCACATGCTGAGTCTTGTTTTCCAGCATATTAACAGAAACACATTCCAAAAACAGGTTTTATCCTAAGAAACCCTGATCAGGGGTAAAAATTCTTCTTGCTTTGGAAAAAGAGATAAATGTGCAAAATGATAGCCATTATTTATATTTCTTTTAATGCCTAAAATCTCAAATGGTTCATGGACACACCACCACAGACATCACTCACTTTTGCATGCCACAGTGTCATCACAGCAGCAACAGCTGACTGACAGTTTATCTCCTTTTGCATAAATGAGACATTGCTACTGGTCAGACTACCCTGCTCCCAAGGGAAAAATAAAATCAGGGACAAAAAAGTTTCTTTGTAGAACAAGGACTTGAAAAAGTAGGACTTAAAATGTCATCCGGACCACTGCTCTACTCCAAGGCAGGACTGTTAGGGTTTAAACAGTATTCTGACATTTTTGACTCTGTATCTAGAATAGCCTATATCCGATTACAAGAAGATACAAGTAAAATCAAACCTCTCCCACCCCAGAAGTGGCTTCTACAAACTAATAATTATGAAGACTGATACTCTAGGAGTTGCATTTTAATTACATGTTCTGATCTCTGGCAGGCTGTTGTAAATTGAGTGTTGTGCCTTGAAAATGATGCTTTAAGTTTGAAAATTCCTGAACACAGGAATGCCTAGGTCAGTAGTCCTTGCCATTGGCCTACAATGATTTGGTACACTGCTAGCACATCAGAACAGTGACCAACAATTGTCTGAAAAAACAATACAAAGAAATACCAGATTTATTTTCTTCACCTATTAGAAACTTTGTACTGATATAATTAAACGTGTAAACTGGTATGTCCAGCTTGCAGGTGAGTAAGTATTCCTTTCTCACCAGTGAATAATAAGAATTAATGTTGTTTAATCTATTGGGTGATAGAAGTGTTATCTAAGAAACTCAATGTTTTGTGTTCCTCCTGAAGTCAACGTGATTTTAAGCCTGTTTATGTAAGATGCCTTGAATAAACTTGTTTCCCTTCCGGAGACATTTATATTTCCTAACTGCAATCTTACCAATTACTTCCATGTAACAAAAGCCTCAGACTGTAAAAAAATTAAAGCTAAGCACATTTTTGGAGCTGTTCTCCCATTTAGTCATCACATTTTGGGAACAAAATGTTGGCTCTTGGTTAAAAAGGAAATATCAGAAATACCATATGCAATGAGGCTCTCAAAATGGTAGCTGGTAGCAGCAGCAATGTGCTTTCACTGATCTTAATTTAATGGGCAAATTAAATACTATTTTTATTAACTGCAGCCAGTATGCACCATAAAATCATATTTGTAATCTTTTTTATTTTTGCCATTCATATCTGCCTTTCCCTTTCTTCACACCTGACTTTTCTTTTCAGTTCCACTCCTTTTCTTGATGCTCATTCTTGTTGTTCTAGTTTTCAGAAATTCTTTCTATTGTTCCACTTAACCTTACTTTCAGATCAGTCCAGAACTCACTGCTTACATGTTCTCAAACAACAAAGATTTTGTTCTTGAAAAAAGCTGAGGAGCAAAAGCAAAAAAACAAAACTCCACAAGCTAATTTGCAATTATTCCAGTTTCACAAAGCAGGCAATTTGAGATGTCTACACTGCTGAAAGAGGGAGACTTTTTAAAGGAAAGTTTAAAATTTTTGTATACTATTTCAAAACAAAGTAAGAATTACTATCTTTACTTTTCCCTTGCAAAATAATTCTCTAGGCCAGTCTGGCCTGGATTACTATTTGAAAACATTCCTTGTTTGTAAAATTAGTATCACAGCTAATGTGAGTCAACCTTAGTGACTCTTGATGAGTCATTTAGGTGACTACCTAAATTATCTACTTAAGTAATTTTGATGCTCATTTCTGCACAAGATTACCATTAAAGCCATAGAAATAATGCTACTAGATAAGCCAGTGATTGCTTCCAGAAGCACTTGTGAAAAAGAAAATCCTTCAAAGGATGTTATAAGAAGCCCTAGTGACAAGTTCTAGAACTGTCTGCCTATGTGGGAATTTTCTTTTAATTACAGGCAGTTCATTATTTTTACATTAAATGCTCAGACTTGATTTCAATTGTTCCAAGTTTCTACTTCTACATCTATATAGCAAAACATATTATCAGAGACAGATGTGAGAATATTGAGAATGTAATATTTAATATTAAGAATGTAAAATTTAATTTTGCTTGAACTTTCATAAGACATCCACATTTACCTTACTAAGTAAAAATTTTTCAGAAATACAGACATAGAAAATATTTGTGTAGCATAAAACAGTGCAAAATGTGGGAAAATCACCACAGGCCTAACCCTGTGAGTTTTCAATCATGACGTCAAAAACCACAGAAAAATACAGGTCTGATTTATTTTTTAGTAGGAGGTGAGGAGGGGAAAAGCATTACCAAATATGGAAGGCTTTTATGTGTGACAAAACACAAAATCCACAGTATTTCTACCTACATCCATTTAATCTTAGGAGTCTTCTACTCCCTTAAAAATGCATACTGAAAATACTACTCCACATACTAGCACAAATATAATTAGCACATACTATCAAATAAATATTTGATTTATTTGCATCAATAAAGAGTAAGTACAGCATTGTCACCGAATTATAAAAAGTCACCACGACACGTAATAGGAGATGAAAGCAGAGAGCAGATCCCACTTCCCATCTCTGGACTGCACACACAATCAATAATTAGCTTGGCTAAAATTCTTAATGGGAAGAATTAACATAACAGACTTATACTAAGGTATGCAGCTGAACAAAATGAGGCACAGGAGAAAGAAAATAACCATCTGATCACTTCTGCCTTTTTCTGTCCAGAATTCAACCTCCCATGCTCTGCAACATCTTTACAGCATCCACTAAATATCTTGGAGGATCTCCTAAAGGGCAACGGAGACCATTAACTCTGATGACCCATCCCAGGAAAGGCATTTCCACAGATGACGCTATACCATCCTGTACGTTTTTCTACAGCGGAATAACTGAGACATAATATTATATTTCAAGAGAGTTGCTGAATATGTTTGAATATTTAGAACCTGTGTGAAGGAAAAAAAATTGTACATCTTTTACAAGCTCATTCAGGCTATTCAGAGAAGCTGTCTGAGACTGAAAAGCAATGGAAGCATTAAAATAAGTTAAATGTAAACAAAATGCAAATAAAGTAGTGGAAATATAAATCAATTAGCAGCTTCCTGGCTTTTGGTTTGGGGTTTTGGGTTTTTTGGGGTTTTTTTTGTTTGGTTGGTTGGTTTTGGTTTGGGTTTTTTTGTGTGATTTTTTGTTTGTTTGTTTTTTGGTTTTTTGTGGTTTTGTTGTTGTTGTTACTGTTGTCTGTTGGATTACAATTAACTACAATAAAAGCTGAGGCAATCTTTGAGCAGACCAGCCCTTCCACACAGCAGAACAGTCACACCTGTCCTTGTACTAGCAATGGTTACGGCTCACACAACTTCCTTACTGCCAGGATAACCTTATCACTGTAGAAATAGGCAGGCATAAAGGGAAGAATGGAAAAGCAGGAAGGAAACCGGGAAACACAGAAATTTTTAAAAGCAAGGTGACTCAGTATATATTCCATATGTTTTCTCCCAATGCCTTTTTTTTTTACATATTTAAGTACTGTATTTTACATATTTAAGTACAAGCATTCAGCTGCGTCTCTTTCTACCCTTAATAAAAATTTATTGCCCCTTCATCATACCCAGGAAGACTCACCCATTCCTTGGCACAACCCTCTATACCTACATTCAGGTTGGTTCCACACATTGCCCTACATATGCTGTTTCTGAGCACATTCTTTTCCCCACACTCACTCAATCACACCCTCTTCTTTCTCTGGTACTCTTCAACTTTTACAGCACAAATATATTACTCATAAAGGTCAAGTCTCAAGTTATGTTAGATGTGGATGTTACCAAGTAAGAATGATGAAGGTTAGCATGTTAAGAAGTCTTTTCTTGTGGCTGCAGGAAGAAAACGTGGAGTACACATTAGTTAGCAGCTGATGAAGTAGAGCCATCCAATGATTCATGTGAAAAGTCAAACATGAAAGACATCCTGTTTGAGTTTGTATTATACCCATATTGAACAGGTTTCTCCTGTGTTCTTATGATGAAATAACACTATTTAAGTAGCTGGATTCATAAAGTATTATTAAAAAGAAAATATGGGAAAGGATAGTTTCTTCGTATCATTTTACAATTAAAATTGGGTTTAGTATTTAAAGTCTATTCAGTAAGAAAGGCAATGAGGTAATACACTGTACATCAAGTTGAAGGTCATAATGTGGCAAATGCTTGACAGCTATGGACATGAAAGATGTCTTCAAACATCTACCAAGACAGAAAAGTTATGGCTGCATCAGTAGAAGTTTACAGCCCTTAACATAAGCATGAATTTTACAGTACCTTTAGAAATTAATCTACTGAAGCAGTTTCTCTCAATGAATCAAAATCATTGTAACAGGAAAGTCAGTAGAAGAACCAATCTTACCTTAAAATAAACTGCCATTTATGCATAATGCACATACACAGTATTTAAAAACTGTTGAGAATGGATAGCGTCAGCATCAATTTTAAATTTATATAACAAAGTACTTGTACTACATGTTCATTCTTTGTAATTTAGACTTTATTATATAAGAGACCTGTACATTGAGTTCAACTGGGGACAACTGAGTGGCAGACATTACTTCACAGTTAAAAGGGACTACTCCAGAGATATTGAATGAGGAAAGCATGCCACTGGAGTCAACACAATATGATCCATATGTAATTATTAGTAATTGTCAGAGGTCTAGAATGAAATGGTTTTATGATCTCTAATACTGGGGCAACACTACACATCAAACTCACAACACTCCTACCCAGCATAACACCAATTCCACAACTGGAATTATTCAGGTCCCTTTCATGTACATGAAAGGCCCAAAAGACTTTACAGACTTTTGACAAAGTCCATCTGGCAGCAGTCAAGATATAAATACTACATAAAGCTGATACAAAGAATGTAACACTTCCCAAGGTAAAAAAAAAAAAAAAAAAAAAAAAAAAAAAAAAAAAAAAAAAAAAAAAAAAACTTTTTTGGAAAAAAAAAAAAAAAAAAAAAAAAAAAAAAAAAAAAAAAAAAAAAAAACCAACT
>VXBB01023763.1:256650-297942 GCA_013399915.1 Illadopsis cleaveri
GGGGTGCGCGCCCACGTGCGCGGCGCCGCCTTTGTGCGCGGCCCCGGCGCCCCTCGGCGGGGCCAGGGAGACTCCGCTCTCAGGGCGGGGTGGGATGGACAGGACACCGACCGGGGCTCCGGGGTTATCTACTGTGCGCCCGTAACACGCGGAAAACCGGTTAATGTATCATGGCGCGTGGAGGGCAGGGCTGGTGTGTCACCCTGGAGGAGAATCTCCTGCCCCGCTTGGGTGGGATTGAAAAAAAAGCTTGTGCTTGGAACACCTGGTTTGCCCACGGAGAGAGTAAAATGGGGCTTGGAAATATTTTGTGAACGAGCTCGAGAGTGGGACAGTTGTTGCTGCGGCTTTGGTTGTAGCGGGCAGCGCTCACCCGGAATTTTATGTTGCAGCAGAGTCGGGAGGTTAGCAACAAAGTTGTCCCGTGTTCCGAGCCAAGGTCAATGGCACTGCCTGTTATCTGGGAACTCGGCTGATGGTTTCATTGCACAATGCGTTTATAGATGGTCTTGGGCTGGAAGCATACACTTTTGCGATTTCTGTTTTCATTTTCATTATTAGTAGCCATGAAATAACTATAAAGGTTAGGGTTTAGCGGTTTTTTTCTGACTTTATCTATGTGCTGGAAGATGCTAGTGCCCTTCCCAAGCTGTCAGCACAGTGAATGTCCTCCTTAAACATCTACTAAGTAAATATAATGCAATGGAAAGAGGCCTGGTCTCAAAATACAGGCACCTGGGTCTAAACAAAAAAAAATATTTCCTGTGTGGTATGAATATAGCCTTGGGACCATGGTGATGAGTCTTTCCTAGTATAAGGGAGAAAGGCACCCAGTAGGAATCCTGCAAGATCTTGTTATAGCTTTGTTTCTTGGGTTACAGCTTTTCTTTCATCTCTGAACTCCCAACATACTTCACCATTTATGTGACTTTAATACTTATTTTTGGATGCTATTCCAGCTCAGGCTTATTTGGAGTCTGAGCACCTGAGCCACTGTTACAGCTTTCTGCACCAATTGCAGTTGGAAGTTCATGGTTAGGGTCACCTTTGTAAGTGATTTCCATTCATTCTTCGTTTCCTGATACAAGTTCTTGACATTCTCTTTCAGTCTTGCATCCAATGAGATCACTGGCTGCTTTAGAATATTGTTTGTGTGTGATAACATCCTTTGAGGCTAAGGATGATAGTAGCAGCTTTGCTGGGTTGTATTAGAAGAGTGGGTACTGACCATTATTGCACTGCAGTCCTTTGTGGTATTTTGGATGGAGTACCTGTATGGCTAGCATGAGGCTGGGCCTTGGCATCGTGCAGGTAGACATACTTGAGGATGAAGTGAATGGGAGAACATCAGATCAGATTTAGGACATAGATTATGTGTGTGGAAACAGTTAAAATTGCTTTCTGACAAGTTGCTTCCAGGAAAGCAGTGCCAACAGCTTGAACTTGCTTAGGAGCTATTTCCCAGGTGCCAGCTTCCTCTGTGTCAGTACAGAATTTATTCCTTCAAAGTTTGCTGGCTGACTGCTGTTTGTGATTAACTTCAATCACCAGCCATGGTCCCCAAATTGGGTATTTGAGGCTTGCTTCTGTCTTCTTGAACACTGTTGTCAGGGTAATTTCTGTGTTGGTCTACTCCATGTAAATGGCTTCAGTGTTTCTTTTCTAAGTTTCTAGAGATTGTACCGTCAATTTTCAGCCAAGCTATATCTCCAGGGTGTTTAAGTGTAGGGTAACTTCTACAGGGAAGGAGCACAAGGGTGGTACCTGAGTGACTGGAGAAGAAGGGAACAGGAGACTCCTGTAGAAGTTACTGGGAGGTGGGGGTGGAGGTGAACTATGGGATAGAATAGTTTTCATCGTTATTTTGACTTACAGGATAAGCAAAGAGTTGCTTGATATTGGAGTCGAGAAAATAGAACCATCAATTGAAAACAATTTTCAGCAATAAATTTCTTTTTAGGAGTCTTAAAATCAAGAAATCCACATCTCAACTTCTTTTTTTTTCCTGGAGATACTATCTAAAAGACTAAATTTGTTCTACTTTTCATCTGATTAGGTTCTATCTGGAGGAATGAGTATCTATAGCAATCTTGTGATACAAATCTTAGAATTAACCTTTTTTTCTACTTCCATTTTGACTGTCTAAAAAGCTAGTCCCTAGCCAGTTATAGCTGAGCTTAAGCTTTTTTCCTCCTTTCTTACACTTAGCTTTCTGACATATCTGTAGACAGCAGTCATTCCTTTCTTAGCATTTTTTATGAACTTCAAGTCTTAAATCATCTTCTCTTAAAAACAGTTTTCTCTTTTGGTCATCATGGTGGCTCTTACATCTCCTCCCCTTTGGCAAATGTATTTTTTAATGTGGGTAACACTTGTGGTTGCTTCAGATGGGATCATGCTGTGCTGTGTAAAAGGTTACTCACACTTCTCTAGCTATACCAGAAAAAATGTTGTAATAGGACCCATCTCTATCATGATTATAAAGCTATTGTGTAGTCATCTTGTGTTTCCTGGTGATATTTAAGTCTCTTAACTTGTTGCCGCCTCATGAAATCCAAAGCAGTGTTCTTACCTGAAGGTGATCCTTCTTCTGCAACTTCATGTGATGTGCCCTGTTGATATCCTGACTTCAGGACGCTGCCTCTTGACTAAAGACTTAGGCATTTTCAGTAACAGCTTTTTGTGCCCATTGACAAAAATTGGGCAAGTCACTAAAATATTTAATATCTTTCTTGTTCATCTAGGAAAATCTGCTTGTTATGGCTTCCTGGTTGATTTCTTAACCATACTGCACTTCTTATGCTACCTTGGTAGCCTCATTGATGTTACAGCAGAGTTTTATGCACAGTGAAGTAACATGTCAATGGAAAAAGACTGGTCAAACCCATCCCCTAGGTTTCATTATACATCTGTTTATTTTATTATTACACAACTATTTACATTGGGTTTCAGTTTGCTTCTTTATTTCTCAGTTTGAAACACAGGTGTGCAGTAGAATACTGCTGGGGCAAAATTCAGCCTGGTGGTTCCTGCATGCAGTTTGAAATACAGATGCTGATCTCCTACTTCCCAGCTGTCCTACTTCCTATCCTGTCCAATCAGACCTACTGCCGGACTTGCCAGTCCTTGCTGCCAGGCTTAAAATTGTTGAGTCAGTTCTCTTGAGTGTTACAGGCTGTAAACTGGGCTTCCCTGTGGTCCTGCAACCTGTCGAAAGCTTCTGCTTTAAGAGCTGGTATTGCAGCTGAAAACATGTACCTGAGATGACTTGATGGTTGTTCAGCTGCACCACTGTGGAAATCTTTCTTCATCTTCAAGTGCCTCCACACAGAACAATTTGATGTTACATAGTCTGTTTTGGTTTAGATTTTGATTCCTTCATGCTGTCATAGTGTATGTTTTAAAAAGAAAAATCCTTTAAAAAGGAGGAAGCCTAGTTAGTCAAGTAACGTGCCCAGGAGCTTTGGGGTTTTTTGAGTGTTAAAGGAGGTGGTCTCTTAGACTACTGTCATTTAGGTGTTGCCTGTTTTGGTCTCAGTGCTGTCATTTGGGCTGAAGAGACAGCAAGATGGCTGGATATGAGCTTAAGTGGTAGTTCCTTTTGTTCTTCAAGGAAATGAACCAGTAATTGCAGGGGCTGTCTGCCCTTTGAAAGAAAAAAACATCCTGGAAATGAAGCAGGAGAAATCTCATTAAGAAAAAGAAACAAGGCTATGTGGGCATGCAGTGTGTGGCGGGGTGCAGCCTTTTTGCTTTGAACAAGAAGCTGGTAGGTGTGTGCAGAAAGCCGATGGTATTCGGCAGGCAGGGATGGGCTGGCGGATTTGTCTGAGGAAATGCAAGTTTCTCTTGAGTAACTAGGAGTGGATGGCAGCTTAAGAATAAGCCTGCAGGAGAGCCCCCTTGGTACCATGAGGACTGACTCCTTCCACAGGTTAGAATTGTCTATGCATTCAGTGTTCTGGAAATAGTAGTTTTACATAAAAATCCTACTGTCTTAGGGTCTGGGCAGAGGGTAGACAAGGAAATTGTTACTTTTCAGTGCGGAGAACAAGGCACGCCTTTAAAGCAGTCAGAGCAAATAGTAATAAACAAATTTTGTAGCAATTTGAGCAACTGAAATAATTTTGAAACCTAATTTAATTTTTTTCCATCAACTACATCTTATACAAATAAATGAGCAGTTATTTTTAAGTATCTTGAATATAAACTTTGAGTGCGTTCTAATTACTTTGGCATCTGTAGCAG
Source organism: Illadopsis cleaveri (assembly GCA_013399915.1). Classification (NCBI taxonomy): domain Eukaryota; kingdom Metazoa; phylum Chordata; class Aves; order Passeriformes; family Timaliidae; genus Illadopsis; species Illadopsis cleaveri. The sequence goes on from VXBB01023763.1 coordinate 260,899, forward strand.
TGCTTTATGTAATCAAATATGGTACTGAAAGCCCTACTTTAGTGTTCAGCCAGCAGTTGCTAGTGGCGGACCTAAAATAGTTTCATATGCAAAAAAAGTCTTCAAGCTTTTCAATTTTTAATTTTACCTTTGTTGTTCAGCCTTGTTCATGAGATGAAAACAGATGGGAAGGGTGTTTTTTAATATTGAGACAGTAGTGAGGAAAAATACATTGTTACACACCTATAGGATATGTAGATTCCCCCCCTCTGTAGCAGGGCATTCACTTGTCAACATAAATGTCAACTATTTATCTTAGTCTTGAATTAAAAATTATAAGTTCCTAGTGTTGTAGTTCCTTTTTGGTCTGATTTAATAACTTTATTATTTGTTTGTAGAATGTCAAGATAGATTAAGCATGGGTTTCTTATGTGTTGTTATGGTGGTCACAGTATCATCATTTTAAAAAATAGTGTTTGTCAGTTTTGCACAGCTGTTGCTTCATATTAGCTATGGTTTTATTAAAGGGAGAAGTAAATTATTTTTATATGCATTGGTCTGAAAGCCAGAAAGACCTTTTGTTATGCAACCTGATCCATAAAACCAGAGCCCAAAAGTGTCACCTGACTACCCTGGCAAAATGGGGTGTTCTAGGAATTATTGTAAATAAACTTGTGCAGTCACAAAAGATACTCCATACATGACATGGAATTCATTTAGTTTCTTTATCCTTCAGTGTAGAGCTCTCAGGTGTAAACACATAAATAATGTGTGCTTTCAAATCACTTGGGGTTATGACCATGGCGCCTTATTTAAGGCTGTCATGGTCTCCATAGTGGGATGGGTTACCCACCTTGCTTTATGATGGTCTGATAGTATACAGGCATATTTTAAATGCCAGACAATACACATTTCACTGTGGACTTCAAGCACACTGTGGCTTTTATTTTTTCTGTTTCATGTCCCTGCCCTTCTAATGGACAGAAAGAGTAATTAACATAGGATAATTGCTGCCTTAGCTTTTCCTCAATATTTTCTTGACATTTGGACATTATCAGCCAGGTTGGATGAGCAATCTGGTCTAGTGGAAGGGGTTCCTGCCTGTGTCAGGGGGGCTGGAACTACCAGATGATCTTAAAGGTTCCTTTCACCCCAAACCATTCTATGAATCTATGATTTGCATGCTGTAGGAAAGGGTATAGCTTGAAAAATCAAGACTATAAACAGCTTCCAAAATGGCTCTTTTATGATGTGTCTACAGAGGCAGTGTTTGCCTATAGTGTATCCCTGCAGGCTCATGGGGCTAAAGCTTGTGTTAATGTTAAGAAAAATTGCATGTTAGGTTGCTGTGGAAGGATTTATGTTAGGTAACCAACTCTGGATACAAGACACTGGTGTTTATTATGTCAACAGAAAAGCAGCTTTCTGCAGGCATGGCATATGCACCTTGTTTTCATGCTGGAATATTTTTTGACAAATTCTAACTACTTACCAGCAGTGAAAGCTTGCAGGTTTAGTGAGGCTGTGAGAATTCAACAGTTCACCATGGCAGAAATCTTCAGTCTTCATTCATAAGTCTTCAGATACTGACATCATTCAGCCATGAGGTGTTTTTTGTTTTGAAACCTCAATTATTTTTTTTCCCATACCTATGGTATTACTTGTCTATGCCATATGGATATGTTCAGTGGGGTTGATAGTTGCTCCAAGTGGGCTGAGCTGAGGGGAGAAGGAAATATGGCTGTACCTGTGTAACATCAGGCTAAAATGTTCTGTAACAAAGCACTTTATGCCCTCTTTCAAAGATGCTGTCTTTTTGAACTAGTTATATTTATGTTAAGATACTTGAAAAAAATACCCTTCTAGCTTACTTGCACCATCGTAAGTTTTCTTAGGATTTAAATGGGTGGCAAAGTTTCTATTTGAATTGCTTCAGGTAACTCAGTGGTGCTCAAAATTTTCAAGTTACTGTGAAATAGTATAGTGGTAGACTTCTTCAGAAATACATTAATATCGTAGCTATGTATATATATATGCCTATATACACACACATATATGCATTCTTGTCTGTAGCTAAGGTTTGTAGACATGGTTTTTTTAAACATCTCTTGTAGATGTGAGTTCACAGACCACAGGTTGATGTGTATTTTTTTCTAGTCTTGTTTGTAGAACTCTCGAAAAGCTTACTTAAATTCAATGGCTTTTTGACTTAGTGCTTAAGCACTTCGGTGAAACCAGTGCTACAAATGTAAATACATTAAAACAAATTTTTGTCTTCAAAAATGTATCTCAAAGATAGAAAAGGCTAAAAGGTGACTGGTACTTGTCAAGAAATAAACTTATCAAATCTTTACCTGCAGCTGAACAGCTCTCAAAGACCTGGAGCTCTTGTTTCTGATAAGTGCTTGGAAGCTGATCCCTTAATCAAACAGATTATTGTTGCTGAGTAACCAGTAAAGCCCAGTTCTCCTGCTTGAGATTAGGCCATGGTTTGAAGTTAAAAAGAAATGGGCAGCAATATTAATTTAGCTCTTCCCCTGCTACCTGAAATTGTGGTTTCTCCCTTGGTCTGCATTAGCAAGCATGAGGGAAGAAGGTAGTTATGTATAGTGGACTGGGGAGCTGGCCCAGTGTGAGAAGTAAAACTTCTTCTTTTTATAGGCACTTGTGGGAAGTTTCTTTTTGTTTGAAGGTTTGGGTTTTTTCAGCTTTTTTTTTCCTTTTGTTGTACGTATGGGTGCAAGATCTGCACCCTTCATCACCCTGTGAAACCTGTCACATCTGTTTCTCCAAAGCATGCTAAAGCTTAGGTGGAGATTGAATGCTACAGGTGACTTGAGTCACTTTGTGAGGAAATGTGTTCTGATTGGCGTGCCATAGTAGTACAATGCTGTTCTGTTCCCGATATGAACACTTTAGCCAAAGAACAAAATTAAGTATTTTAAATAGCCAGAGGAAGACACTCAAATTCTGTATCACTATAACATATTTGCCAAATATTTGAATTTAATGTGAAATAAAATTTATAAAATATTGTTGCTGTTCCTGTAATTGCAAGTCAAAAGCAAAACTTCTTCTGAAAAAGGTTGATGTCTCTCCTTATTGCCCTATAGCCTTAAAGTCAGAAGGTCTCAAAAAATAGTTTCCAGATCTAATTTTGAAGTAATATAAAATTATATCCATATTTCTTTACCATTCATTGTCAGAATGGGGATAAAGTAGCACTGACTGATATCCAAGTGCTGTGTTGCTGCTTTGAAAAGTGATCTTAAAGTTGGGAGAATATTTCAGACTTTAATATATTGTGTAGACAGAACCCAGTTTTTCTGAGATGCATTCAAGATTTGTGCTGAAATTAATGAGCATTAGGATTAGTGTACTTGTAGTTAGCCATTCCTCTGCTGTGCTGGCTGCTGTTCAGTGAGGCTAAACCATCTTTTTAACTTCTGTTATAGCTGGGGACTGCTTTTCAGTCTGTTGTCTTTCAAGTACTTTGCTGGAGGCTCTTGAATTGGTATAGGCTCATCTGAAATAGGGAGGTTGCAGTGCCTTTCTGCCCCAGGTGTGCAGCACTGCCCCTTGATGGCTGTGTCCTGATGGGTGTGGTGTGTGCAGGCAGGACACTAAGCTTTCATGGAGAATCTATTTTTCATCCAGATCAGCTTCCTCAACTCATTATCCCAGTGTTAGGGGGAAAGTTAAGGTGTTGCAGCCTTGACTTTATTTAGCTCTTAAAATGCTGTCAAGTCTGATCCTAAGGTTTTGTTACTGCTTTACAATAACTTTGTACATGTTATTTCTCCATATTTAAAAAAATAAAGTAATTTTGAAAATTATTGCAGCAACAAATGAAGACTATAAGCAGTCACTCTACTGAGAATCTTTTCAGGAAGGCAAATGTTCCTTACTAAATGCTGCTCTTGTAGCATTGCTATGGCAAGGTTTAAAGTTGCATTTTCCAACCTTCTGCAGTCCAAAAAAAGGCAATGGCATTCTAGGACAAGGATACCATATTAACCTATAGGGGAACTGAGAAATTCTTTCAGATATACTAAAATGAGGCAGTGATTCTTAAAATAGAAAAAAAATTGTTAGATAAAGGAAATCTCTTAACTACAGTAGCAGGCGGACATATGCTCTCTAAGATGACATGTGTGCTTTTGCCCAAAAATTTATACAGTTAATTCTGCAAATATGATCCAGTGCTTGTAGGAGATGCTTTTCCTTGCTTCTCAATAGTGCTCCTGTGTTGCAGCATTCAAAGTTGTTCCCTAGTGCTTTTAAGGAAGCTCCTGAGCTGAAAACAATTGGAAATTGAAAGTGTTAAGGAATACTAAAACACTTAGTGTTTGTGCTCTTCCCTGAGCATCTGTTTAAACAAATCATAGGGCTTGACTGACCCTTTTGACTGTACTGGCATTAAACCATCTTTGACTCTTTCAGGTGCTTGTAACTTTAGCAGACCAACCATGTAGGCTGAGTTTCCATATTGAGCGTGTTCAATTATATTATATTAACCTCCATTAGAGTGGGTCCTGACTTTTTTTCTCAAAGTAGGCTTGAATGTTTTATCCTCTTAATGCTTCGGATGCCTATGAAAATATGCAGTACATCTAACAGCATTTGACACTGTTTTGTACCTGAGAGGTACCTTTTAATGCCTTAATGATACTTTCTATTCTTTGATGAATTTACATCTTCTAAAATGATTTTTGTGTACTCACGTTTGTAGAGTTTGGGAGCTGAATGCTTTGTCTTCCATGGACCAGTCTTCTGAACAGTCCACCTGAGCAATGTGGTGGTCTTTACAGCTGAGTCACACATGCTCAGCCGTCTTTTGGGAGTGAGGGGTTGATTCCTTTTCTCTTGGACATTGCACCTTTTAACTGCCAGCTTTGCTATAAAGTAGGGCAGACTTGGCTATCTCCATCATGTAATTCAAACATCAATTTGTACATAGCTACTGGAGTAGTAGGAGAGGGGAGAAAATGGGGTGTGCAGTGGGGAAGACAGGAATAGACAGGATTAGGCTGGGAATAGGGAACTTAAAGACATCTGATGACAAATTATTATTGTGAAATTGGAACGAATGGTATATTTTCAACTGTAAATTTTTCCTTCAAGTTGGGGCTGACTTTGTTTTGACGTCTAAAGAATCCAGCTGAGGGAGTTTGTTCTAGCTAATTTAAACTTTGTCCTTGTTTTTTTTATGTGAATTAGTTTTAATACAATTATTTTGGTAAGGTATAATGCTCTTCAGTTAAAGATAGAAAGCAATGACATTTTATATAAACTTAAACCTTTTTCTACCCCTCTAGTGCTTAATATGAAAAAAAAATCAAGATGAATAGCTTGTGGTTATAATTTGTATTACTCTGAGCTGTTGCCGTTTTGGTCTTCTGGAATATATGGCTACTAAGTGTTTCATGTGTGGTTTTGACTTGAGAACACTGAAGAGTCCAAAACTTTAGCATCTTTAGAAATTTTCAGTTGTTTGCCTGCAAGCTTAGCATTTATAGAGACCAAGTCCCATGATGCCACCTGCCCTGGAATAACCTTTTTGGTTAACCATATTATTGTTCCATGTATTGATAGGTGCTTATTACAAGCAGGCTGGCTAGCAGTTTCTCCTCCTCACTACACTCAAAGGTCATTGCTATTCCTGGACTTGGAAGTGAGGTGAAACTTGGCTGGTAACACTTAATGGAAGAATTTTTCTTTTGTTTCCCCTTAGCTGAACTTTCCAGCTTCACTTCTTCACTCGGCAGCACTATGGTATCTTTACCTTAGTCTTTGGAGTAAGATAAACTTAGCTATATAATTAGACAAGCAAATTTCATTGCAATACTCTACCTTTTTTGAACAAGTTATCAATGGTAAGTCTTAGTCAGAGACATGGGAAAGGCAGTGATCACTAGCAAGTAATACAACTCAAATCTTAGTCCTTTTTCTGTATCTGGGGATACAGGACACAGACTTCTTTGCATAGGAAGAACTTCTGCTTTTTTTTTTTTCTTCTGAGCCTAATGGGATTATGATGTAAAATTTGGTGTGCATAAGCCAGAAAAAATACAGGTGTGTGAGATTCTGCAGTCTTGTCTTTTCCAGTAGACTACTGTAATCTGCTTGACTGTGAGCCTCCTCAGAAAAGACTGGATGTCCAGGCAACCTAGATCACATTTCTCATAGATTCATTATCTTCTATTAAGGGAAGCTGAATTGCTGCATTTTTGCTGCTGATTTTTGCATCTCTCTTGGCATGTGAGTGCAGTGTCAACCAACCACATCTTTTTGTTGTCTTCATAGTTAAATCACATTTATATTTACAGCCTCATCATTTAGGTCCTGGAGGATTTATCTTCCGGCCACTTACTGATGGAAACACTTCAAAACTCCATGAATGAAAAACAACATATAAAAACCAAAAACATGGAAGACTGCTTGATGCTATGACTGAAAAAATCTGTGGAATGCTTTTCAGCCTTACCGCACAATCCTGCAACTGCTAGCTATCAGGTCTTTGTTGAATCTGATCAACACCAAGTACATTTTTAATAGCATTACCCCAGCATGGATGCTTCATGCCCTAGTGGCTTCATGTGTTAATGGATAAAAAAAAATTGTGCATCTGAGGATCTCAGGGCTGTATATTAGTGTGATCCCTTGGACTCAGACTCTAAAAGCAGTGGGATTACAGGAGAATAAAGCATAGAGGGAAAGATGTTTGAGAAAATGCTTCCGGGGTTCGTGGAGGTTTGGATAGTAGCTAAAATGAATTTTCAGGCTGTAATGCTTGGAAGTTTATTGTATACGTAGCTGTAAAGCCTATCTACAAGAGCTGATGTATTTTATTTTTGATTACTTGCTAGATGTATTTGTATCTGCTTTTTAAAAGGGTAATTTAAAGCTAATATATGTACAAGCCCAGCTTAATAGTCTATTGATCAGATTAGCAGTAGTCAACTACTATATATAAAGGCATTAAAAAATTCTGGTTTTACACTACACTGCCAGAATAAGTAACCTGATTTGAGTTTTATGTTTAGCTTAACTAAGCAATGGATACTGATTTTAAATTGTTCTACCAAGCTGTGAATGATTTAATGATAATCATCCTTTTGTTCATTATTGTTGCTGCCTTTCACATAACTGGATTGAGTGCTAGTTTCATCAGCAGAAAATGATGTTTCATGCTTATATCTGGAACTCAGAAGTGAATTCATAACTTGATTTTTACAACTGCTCTTTAAGCACTACTTAAAGTGGTTCTTTTTTAGTCATATAGATGCTCCACCTAAGTGTTGAAAAACATTTTCTAAAATTACTTTTAGTAGGGCTGTGTGCGCTCTGTGAATCTTTTGTTAATGTCAAAGGATCCTAGGAAACCAAAATCTTTGGCTGTAGAGATCACGTTGAGATGCATTTGTGTCTAAGCTTATTGCTTTTGCTGAATATTTTCAGGTTTTTAGATAGCTGAGTAAAATACTTGAGTTGACTGAAAACATGAACATTTAGATCAGATGCTAAGAATGCTTCTGTACCAAATGGTGTCTCTGCTGCATTCCTTACTTAGCATAGAAAAAAACTTCGGGGAAGTTAGTCCTACCCTAAAAGATTCTCCACTATACTAATCTTGACTGCACATAAGATAAACATTGCAAGACAGTTTCTGTCAGATAAGGCTCTTCCAGGTGCACCTCAGTAGGCACAAGTACCATTGCATTCACAAAGTATGCAGTCATCTGAAATATATTCCCAGTTCCTGTAGGTGAACCTACAACCTATTTCCATGAGTGCCAAAGGGACATAGTGTAAGTGGTAATCATTTCCCTGTTGGTGTCATCAGAGAGTCATTTTCCTACCTAACCCTAACAGGGGATAAGTTTGAAGTCCATAAAGGTGAGGGTTGGGACTGTCACTTCAGTTGTCTGGCACCAGTTAAAACTATAACCTTTAGACTTGAGGCTCTTGTTCTAGTCTTATAATTGCTTTTCAAGATTCAGGCACTGACCCTGCCCTTTTACTCCCCACAGTTGTCCTTTGACTTCAGGGTAAGGTTTGTGTCAGCAATGCCTAGAATAGGAAGCCTTTTACTACACAGATGACCGAGTATGTCTTAGTAACTGGGACGTGTCTAAAATATACCTGCTTATTTCCAAGTGGTCCTGAATTAAGGTCTTATTTTTATAAACTTCTACTGCAAAATTACTCCAAATACAAGGTATCATAGTTTGTTATCAAACCTTACCATAGTAGCTAACATCCTCTGCTCTGAATATCATGAAGGACAGATCCTATAGACAGAGGCTTTTAAATTGGTGTATATCCATCACAGAAACAGGTTAGTGTCAAATTAGGTGAAGCTAAAGTGTCTTGGGAAAAAAAATGTTAAATTTAGAAATCAAATTCAATGTGTTGTGCTTTTTCATCTTATGTAAATGTTTAAAAGAAACCAAATTGGACAAGGGCCAATGAAGTACTCTCCCTGTATTTTAGTTATGCAATAGTGTAAGCATGTCATGCTAACATAACACTTCAGTAACTAAAAAGAAGCTTGTTTCTGACTAAAAACTAGAAATATTTTCAGAAGTCTATTTTTAGCCAGAAGATGCCATTCCAGAAGGATTAGTTTAACTTCTATGTGATGAAAATGTCTTAATTTTCATACTTTGCCATCTATATGATATAAAGACTTAGTTCTGGAAAACATTGTTATTAAATTTTTGTTGTATGCCTTCACTCCTGTGCACATTATTTTGTATTTTCCACGTTGTGTCTAAGAATCCAATGAAAGCGTTTGTACAAAGAGATTGCAATGACATTGTGTTGGCTTAGTTTTATAAAACAGATTGGATGTTATCTGTTTTCTTCTTTTTCCAACTCCTGCTTGCTTGTTATGTTTTGTTTCTAAAGTCTATAATCCATCTGGCTAGGTGAAAAAGTGCATTGCTGTGAAGGCAGATAGTAGTGAGATTCCTGACTTGTGAGCTGTATTTAACAGTCACTTGCAATTATTTATAGGTGCTGTTGGTAAGCAGTAGCCGATACCCAGATCAGTGGATTGTACCAGGTGGAGGAATGGAACCAGAAGAAGAGCCAGGGGGAGCAGCTGTGAGAGAGGTGTATGAAGAGGTAACTAAAACAAAGCAAAAAATCCAGCTGATCTTTGCTGCTGTCGTCTTCAGATGGCAACCAAGAAGGAACTGCCTCCTTTATCCAGTATTTGACTGAGACCTTTGTGGTTGTGAAATTCAAAGAACTGAAGTTCTGTGTGTTAGCTTCTTCACAGCTGTCTTTCATTTCATAGCTAAATTTCTAAGTTAATTAGTTCACCCCACCACACTATACCCCAGTTCTGTCTGCCTTTATAAACAAGTACTGGAAGTAGAACTGAGACTTCATTCCAAATGACATGTTGTAGAAGTGTAACATTTCTGTGTTTGTGAAGAAAATGTTTGACTTGCAGCTCTTGTAGAACAGAGTGAAGGTAAACTAACCATTAACATGTAGCTGCATCAGAACAAGAAATCAACAGACCTTTGAGGACATTCCAAAGTAAACACATTAGAAATTGATCTGTCTGAGCAGTTGAGAATTCATACATTTAAGGCTGTTTATCTATCAAGAAAGCACTATGGTTATAGTCTGCCTTTCTATCTCTGCCCCCAAGACTAGGCAAAACAGAGCTTTAAGTCATGATGAATTCATGCAGTTTCCCTACACTACAGTACTTAAATTTCAAATTCAGGATTCTGGGGTTTCACTTGCCTTTTTTTTTTTCCCTAGGAAAACTGTCAAAAATATTAAGTGTTTCTTTGATATCTAACAGCCATGTCTAAACCAAATAAAACTGCAAGAAAAATCAAAATATTATACTTTTAAATAGTGTAATTTTTTTCATAAATTAGATGCATTCTGGTGAGTGAACTACAGGATTTCTACTAGACTTAGGCAGTTTCCTCATCCCATCTTGCTGTTCCCAAAACACACTTAATATTGTTGCTGATTAGTATGTGTAATGATTTTTTTCTATTAGCTATGCTATTTGGTGGTTTATCTTGCACACCCTTAAGATTGGTTCTGTTGTGTTGAGGCTTAGGAAGTTGATGTAGATGTGACTTGCACCAAACAGTGCCTGCTGTTCAGTGTCAAAATGAGATCATCTGTGAACTGTAATTGAGTGACCCTTCTCCTACTTTCCTTGGGGAACAGACTATTTCACTATTTGCTGTTCTCAGCAGCCTTCCTGCAGCAAGGTTCAAGCATGAATAAGCCTCCCTTAATCAAAGGTGTTCCAGACTATGTTCAGTTTTGCTGGAGGAGCCCATTTTGATCTACACAAGACATACTCAGCCACAGGGTACAGTCCATTTGAAAGGAGCAGAGTTTGAATTCTAGCAATGAGTCAGCAAAGATTTAGGCTTCCAAGCAGTTGTAACACCTCTAGGGAAAGTCTTGTCTTCCCACTGTCACAAGTTCATGGGTAGGATTAAAAAAGCACAGTCCTCTGCTCAGTGTTCTTAGGAACACTGGTAATTTTAATTGCTGATCTGACTTAAGGTATAGAGCTGACTAAGCTGTAGTCATGTTTGGGGTTTTCTCTTTGGTGTTGAAGAATGAATGGTCTTGAGGGGACTATGTTTTTTATGATGTTTTGGAGTACAATATAAAGTTCCAGCCATGTTCAGCTTTGAGCTGTGCTTGCAAATGCATAGAGACTTCACAGACATCAGGCTTTTACACTTGTTCTGCTGCCTCAGAATTTCTGGGGTATGATAGCTTGTATAGCTGATGAGACCTAGAAGCTCATGTTTTAAAGTAAAATATTCTTCAGCTACTAGCTAAGTCTTATATGCTTCCATGAGACTGCCAAGTGCCATTTTTAAAGAAAAAAGAGTAGCATTTAGGGGTTTGAGCCATGGAAATTCATACTGACCTTTCTAAAGGTGGATGTCCTTTCTATTTTTATACTAAGGTCAATGTCACCTGGCAAGCTGGTTACAGTACAGTGAACTGTTAAGAGTTTTGTGAGTGAATAAACTTCAAAGAAAGCACAGTGGTGCTGGTTTGAAATGTGTTTCTTCAGTTTTGGGTCACGCACAAACTAAGCACTGGTTTCTATTAATTTATTAAAATGGATAAATTCATAGTGGGAATAATAATGGATGGCATTCCTTAATGGTAGAAGTGCTGATAGCCCACTGCCTTTAAATATCCTCACTTCGACAGCAACAGCAGTGTATTTAGCATCCTTGTTTTAACAACTCAAAGATGTCTGTAATCAAATGTTATGTGCATTGCAGTTGTTTCAGTCTGCCTGTGTACATCACTCCAGGGTTTTTTTAATTCTTCAGTTCTGTTCATGTTAGTGATACGAGTTTTTACCTCTACTGAATATTTAGTGTTTCATTTAAGGTTGTCTGACATTTCACAGGTTACAGGAAATTGACAGTTACCTTATTATTTAGATACAATAAACTTTCACAAACCTGAAATAGAATACCAAAATGAAGTTACAGTATAAAGCAATCCCAGAAAGGTATTGAACCTCATCTAAATGAAAAGCTACTCCATTAATGAATTTGGAGCTTTGTCTTTAATTGCATAGCATGAAAGATGAAAGTAGGTTGTCTGCACATGCACTGTTCGAAGAAAAATGACACAAATAAGTGGCAAGCCAGTTATGGCCAGTCTTGTAAATGGAGATCTGTGAACTGCTCCCATTTCTCACTCCATCTCACAGAAAGGAGGCTCTTGCTTTGTTTGTCTTAGTATTGTATTGAAAGGCCTATGAGAAAATAAGCAATTTCCCCCAGCCCTGTGTGGATATATATAGTTTCTGAGAAGAGGGTGATCCTGAAGATTAATTTGCTGCAACTGTGGAAATGGCAGTAATATCTAAGACTTCTCACAGGAAATAGAGGAATTAGCTCCAATGAGCATCTAATATTTGAAAAAATGATTGGGTGCTACAGACTAGAACTAGTTAGATAGACACTGCAAAAATAAATTAATAAACACACTCTCAGTTGAAAGATTAAGGCAGGTGTGGTCAAACATTTTGTTTTATAAAAGTATGCAAAAATGGGGCAGGAGTAGTCTTGCCACCATCCCTTCAGGAGTGTAGCCATTAAAATGGCTACAGTACTATCCCACAGATGCCATAGTTAAAAATAACTCAAATCTTTCAGATCTTAAGCAAGTTCCTGCCCTGCTAGACTGTTAGCTTAGAAATTAAACTGCAGCATGACTCTTGCTCCATCTACAGGAAACAGGCGAGTCTGACACTCATCTGAGACTGCAGTACCTCCACAGCTGCAAACAGGAATGACCTCCAGGCTAGTCTGATTATGGGATGAAGTGGATAGTTTTCTCTCTTGGGGCTGGATTTAGACTAATGCTAAAATAGGTACATAAGATTCAGATCTGAGGTCCTCTTTGCATAGTACTTAGACTTCCTTAGAGAATTGTTCTGGGGAAGTATAGCACTTAATTCAACAGCATGTCTGTCAGAAGAAAGCTCGGGTTTTTTCAGGCTTTCTCCCTGAAGTTTAGATGGCCTTAGACCTTATAGAAGCCTATAGGATTCTGTTTACTTGAAGAACCGTATTTTAACAGCCACGAGTACATAAAAGCCCAAAGAAGTAGTATGTTTTCATGAGAGGCAAAGTGGTTCAAAGTCTAGAATTTAACCAGTGCACTGGATTAGAAGCTTACCATTGGAAAAGGGGGAACTGCTTTTGATGTTCTGGGGATAAAGCTGGTCCTCTAGCACTTAAATTTGACACATTTTGAATTACATTACGAAAAGAACTTAAAGGAAATGTTAGTAAAAGCACTTAAAAGATCACTGTCAAATTCAAGGTACATTTTCAACTATGAAGATTGTTCAGCTGAATATTATTTTCAGGGATAAAATCACAAGACTTTGAATTACTACCTTTTTACACTTTTGAGTGTAGAGGTTTTCAAAATACACTGCTGTCTGTAGGCATGATGCTACATTTTGGAAAAATGTATATTTGAGTAGAGAGTAATTAGACTTCAGTTAGAGTAATCACATTTACGTAGCAACATCCAACTGCACCAAAGCTTCACTTCAAGCTTTGTGGAGTTTTTAACACTTGATGTAATGGAGTGCTTCTAATAGTTTCATTCAGAATTACTCAGCTAAGTGTATTTGTTTAAACCATTGATTTGCTTGGAGGGAGAAAAGAGAAACTGTTAAGTAAATTCCACTCAGAGTAACATTGATAAATTTACATTGTGGCTATAGGATACCATTAAGTTGACAAAACTTTTCTATGAAAGCTATTCAGTATCAGTCAACCTAGCTGGTCATGATGGTTTTGCCATGTGTTAAATATTAGTTAGTTATCAGATTCCCACTTGAAGTGATACTGTAATGCTGAGGAAATTAGGATTGATCAGTAAAACTTAAACATTTCTTCAGCATGCTGCTTTTTGTGAGTAAGTGCTTTTTCATTACCCAGTATAAAGCATAAGCAATCTTTTCATTTATGGCATAACTTACTCTTTCAGCCCAAAATAAGGGTCTGTCACTTTCCTAATTAATGTGCTGCTTAATCACCTACCTATCAAGTCCAGTTATTTATTTTGCCTTTGTGAGCTCTAATAGGTGTCTCGACCATCACAGCAGACACACAGAATATTGTATGTAGTTTTGCATTAACTTTTGCTCTAGCTCTTGCTTTAGATAAGCAAAATGCCTTGCTAATTTTGCATGGGCTGTGGTCGGGCTTCCTTCATCAAAATGGTTTAATAAATAACACCAACCATCTGCTTTCTATAAAAAGACAGTCACAGAAAACATTCACTTGTAAGACTTTGATTAGACTTATTGCTAAAGCCTGTCCAATTATTTGTCAGAGTTACTCATTAAAATGTAATGAAGATCCATATGGTCCTTTATATAAAGACATAAGACATCAATAACTGTCTTTGGCTAAGGCTGGAAGCAAAGACTGAAAATTAGAAAACGTCATCTTCGCACTAAGAAGCCCTATTTTAAATATTGGTTATACAACAAGACAAAAACAATCCAAATATGACTTTGTCTGCCAGTAGGCAACATATGCCTTTATGTGTCAGTCACATGGACTCAGTTTTGTTTAGAAATAATGGTTGATCATAAGCCATGTCCCTTAGAAGAGGCATTATATATTACTTTTGGAAAAGCAAACCTTAGAGTCTTAGTAGAAAGTAATGACCACCTTCTCTAAATTGATAAAAATCACAAAGTATGGGCTGATACAGGGATTATTTTAAAATATTGGAGTAAAACTCTGAATTGAAAGCCTTTTATAACCGTACTAGCTAGAAAAAGAGTTCAAAACTGCAGAGAATTGGGGATATAAATCTGGGATTTATTTTACATGCCAAAAGCTACTTTGATATGAAAACCAGCACACATGAAGTCATTATGCTGTAAGATCTATGCAATAACTACAGTTTAATTTATTATTATATTTTGAAAACTTGTATTTAAATTTCTATGTAAAATAACACTGGAGTTTCAATGATTGCTTCTTTAGATTACTTCTAATACTACTTGAAATTCTCTTGCCCTTTCTACTTTCCCAGATTATTTCAGTATTGGGTATGATTTATCTATTTAATAAAGTACAGTACACTAAAATGTGGTAAGTAATACAGTATTTTAGTCTGGATGGAAACCTTGAAAGATTTATGGATTCTTTGATCCACTCATTAGGCCAAGCTTTTGTATGCTAATACTCATAAAGTGTCTAAAACCAGAATCTCCAAAATTGGTGCAGCACTATCTAATTAAAACTGAAGTAAAAACTCTTCCTTAAATAACTCTAAAAATGAGGGGTATGCTAATGTAGGATGATGGTACAGCTACTTTGTATTTTTTTTTTTAATTAATACCAAATGCTAACACTTTTTCCTGTTTGTTTTGTAGGCTGGAGTAAAGGGAAAGCTAGGCAGACTACTTGGGATATTTGAGGTGAGCTATTTCCTTTAAGTTCTAAAAGCAATGTTTTTTTTGTGAGAACTGATAAGCTGCTACATCAGACTTAAGTTCATAAGTATTACTTACCTATAATTTTGCAGTGTTATTGGATCTGCTACATTAGACAGGACTTTAGGTGTTACACGATGTGTGAAGATTTGAATAGGAAGAGTTCAAAGTACCAGTTTCACAGAATATTGTCAGTTGGAAGGGACCCACCAAGATCATCAAGTCAAACATTTAAGTGAATGTTTTCTACAGGGATCAAATCCAGCACCATGGTGTTATCCAGCATCAGGCTCTCACCAGCTGATGAGCTAAGCTCAGGTCATTTTGGACCTTTACTGGAAAGATGAAATTAGTACTTCAACAATACCTAGAAGTTAAAAAAAAAAAGATTAAAAATCCCTAAAAACCAAACCATTCATAGAGTTAGGATTTCTGAAACCTTTAGCAAACTATGTTGTTCAAAACATATATTTGCTAGTGTAAATATCAGATTCTGAACTACCAGCAGTGCAAGGACACATGCTAGCTAGAACTCTTATTTTAGTGTTGGTGTTGCCCACTTCTGCTCAGGTTCTAGACAGGAGCAGACTGTAGTTTTAATAATCTTCAGCTCGTAATACATCCAGGAGTAACAGCACAACCAGTTACTAGGTTGTGCTGTATGTTAAGTGGAAGTCTCTTAGTCTTAGGTACAAATCTTCACCCAGCTTTTATAGGCAGTGGATTCCTGACAGAGATTTTCTGTGTGAAATCTTACTTAGTCATGTGTCTCATTGTGTGAAGTACGGAAGCCATGACACAATTAATTAGAGAAGCTCCTGTAGCTCCTGAAGCTTTGTAGTTAGTACTACTAAAATTTTTCTTATATTTTTGGGGTTGAGTTGAACTGGATGGTCCTACACATTAAAAACTTGGTGGTGTTTTAATTCTGCTGATCAGTCTACAAAAGTATTCTCCATTTCCTAGCTCAGACCAAAAAAACCCCAGGATACCTATCATTTTGTTGGCTTAAGACAGGGGCTGCAAAGGATGATGATTCACTTGTAATTCAGGTGTATGTTCTTCTGAAGCCATTTACACCAGCTAGACCAGAAGAGAGAAAAATTGGTGTTGTGTCACCTTTCTAGGTTACTTCTAACTTAAATCAAGGCCCTACTTTAGTTTCTCAACAGGCCCCCACAGTGTTGTTAATACCATTGAGGGGGCCACACCTTGTGACCTGGGGGTGGAACTAAGAGAAAATGGAAATAAATGCTGCTGCTGAGTCCTCTTATTCTAGAACTACAGCCAGAAAGGATATGTGTTATAAATATATGTATCCTATTTAATGGTGATACTGACAACTCCTGGAGAATTTTTATTTCCTAGTAAAGCACAACAGTTCAAAACTATATTAAGCTTGTAGTGAAACTAAGTAGGAAAGGTTATTGGCAAAGGATAAAGCCATCTGTTAGCGGAGCTAGGCCATAACATCTCTTGGTTCTTAATATAGTTGTAATTGTAGATGGTCCTGATTTTATTAGGAGCTTAGTTCTTCTCCAAGGGGAAGGAGGGTCTGACTGGTCGGGTGGCACCTCAAACACTGCCACTAGCCTGCTTTGGAGTAGCAGAGCGAAATGTCTGTGCCAACCTCGTGTGGACTGGCTGCAGCATAGTGGCCTTACCCTGAGCAGACACCTGTCAGACTCTGTTTAACCTGCCTTGTGCAAAACAAGTGCCTTCTTAACAGGTGGTGAGTGCTGCCATCGTGGCAAACCTGCTGAATGAGCAGATGGCAATTATTTTTGCATTTGTCATGATTGCAAGCATAGGCTATTTAATTTGCTTCAATCACCGAGTGAAACTTTATAGCCAGCATTGTGTAGATCACATGGCCACATGATGCAGTGGTTTCATCTTGCAAAAAGTGTTTTTTTAAGTGATCTTTCATCCAGGAAATGTGTTGTGGAAACAGTTTTAGTAAATGTAGTGTACTGTGGTAATTTACAACATATGTAAAAGATAAGTACTAGTACTTATCTAGGGCAGTACTAGTGGACAACTGCTAATATGTAGCTGGGTGACCAGCAACATACTTTGGTCACAACTTCACAATCTTCAGAATTGTTTGTATTGTCTTTGGTTTTGTCCAGTCTTTTAGTCTAGAATAGCTGTTTCAAATAAAACTTCTGTTTTCCCATAATTTTGGATCTCATCAGTACAGTTGTTTGTTTAGTGAAAATAAAAGCCAGGTTTGCTGGCAACTATCCTTTAGAGGTAAGTAATTTCTAATCTTGTAGTTTTGGTAAATCTGTAAGTTATTTAGATGAGAATTTAAACTTGTACTTCTACTATTCAAGCAGAACCAGGATCGGAAGCATAGGACGTACGTTTATGTTCTTACTGTGACGGAAATACTGGAAGACTGGGAGGATTCAGTTAATATAGGTAAATTAATTCTCTGTCCTTATGTGCTACACTTTAAAATGTTTTAAGCAAACTCTTCATTTTTCTGAAGCAATTTGTGTAATTCAGGGGGGTTACTAATTCTGGTCTAGAAAAAGTCAAGTGATGCTGTTCTTGCACACTTTAATACACACATAACTAAGGTTGCTTCCAACATAGTGTTATTCTTATTCTTAGAATACCCTAATTATTATAACATTATGACAGAATAAACACAGTAATTTTTTAAAAGCCAAATACTATACTGCCAAATGTTTTTTTCCATAGAAAGAATGTTCTACTGTCTGATACTCTAGGGTGTTTTTGAAAGTGTCCTTGATCTTAAACAAGTGGTTTATATATGTTCAAGCACAGTACTTGTAATGCTGTAAAACCAAATGAAAAACAGAATTCATTCCAATTTTAACAATACTACAATTGACCTTGTCTATATGTATTTTCAGAGACTTTGAATTTTAAAGGACTGACTTGTAAAAGTAACATGGTCTTAAGCTGATCTTACTAAAGTCTTGAAACTTGTATAAATGTCTCATGCAAAGTATACTGTTTTTTTTAAACTTAACTTTAACCTGAGTAACTCCCTATATGGATGCATATGGAGATTTTGAGTATGGAACATGGCTTTTGAAGTCTGACCAAGCCATCCTTCATGCATGCATGTTCAGTCTAAAGATTGGTTTTCTGCCAGGTATGACAATGTAGGATGGCAGTATCAAGTCATTTAAGTAACATCACACTTTCCTTTAATGAGCAGATGTGGCTTTTGGAGTATATAAAGTTGTATGAGTTTCTGTCCAGTATCTGCTTCAAGAGAGTTATCTGAAAGGCTTTATTATGAATTGCATTTTAGTAAGCTTGAGTGAATCTCTTGTACTGATCAGTTCTTTCATGGTCTTTTTGTTCACTCTTCTGCCTGGCAACTTCAAATTCCAAAGAATTGAGAAAAAGTGAATAATTAGATAGCAAACAGTAGTGCTGTTAAAATTTTATAACTCTGTTCTTTCTTGTGGATTGTACTCATTCAGGAAGGAAAAGAGAATGGTTTAAAGTAGAAGATGCAATCAAGGTCCTTCAGTGTCACAAGCCTGTTCATGCAGAATACTTGGAAAAACTGAAACTGAGCTGTTCACCCACTAATGGAAACTCTGTGGTTTCCCCTCTTCCAGATAATAACTCCTTATATGTCACTTCTGCACAGACTTCTGGGTTGCCCTCTACTGTGAGATAAACATTTGGATTAACTTTTTATTCGTGTCATCACAACAGGAGACATCTGTGATCACATGTAGGCATCTGTATAACTGTCAGTTCTAAGTGAAATATGTGAACGTGTCATAATGTCAAATTTATTTGAATATGTTTTTCTTTTAACAATGTAAAGTAGTATTTCAGCAAACCAAAGCCATATAGGGATTTTTTAAAATGCCTTAATAGGCCATTAAAAAAAAACTTGACTATAAAAATTTATAAATTTCCATATCTGCTAAAATAAAATATGCATCTCAGTGGTGTTCAGCTTATTTAAAACTTGTGAGTTTTAGTCAGTAGTTACAGCTTGAGCAAATAGTCTTATACTAAACTCTTATTTGGTATCCACAGATGAAGTGCTAAGGCCTTAAGCTGGCAGTATTTGGGTAAATGGATGTGTTGAAGGCAGAGATGCACAAGGGTGACTACAATAAAGCACTAAACCTCATTCAGCCTGTCAAGAGCAACGGATACCAACACTAAGCACTGCTTGCCTCTGTTATCCAAAAGGTTGCCTTGTTCTATGCAATCTTCATGTAACATATAACTAGGGCAAGAACAGTAACTTTGTCTTGTGGCTCCCAAAACTATCCACTAGACTTTTGTTTCATCACTTGGTCAGCTGGTGAACTGTCAGAAGATTTGCGTGAAAAGCATTGTAGATATTTCTTCCCCTCTTTTTTTTTTCCTTTTACCCTTGATACATGTTTTGTTCATGGTGTGATTACACTGCAGGTTCCAAAAACTCCTGTCTTCAATTAGAAACATCTCATGTAGTGTTCCTGCAGTCTGTTGCAATTTAAAGATGTTTGGAGGAAAGTAAGACTTAACCAGGGGGCACCCTTAGGTTGCAGAGGTGTGTGTGATCAAGCATGTGTTGAGGTGCCTTGCCCTGCAGGAGCCAGTAGTGCTGCTTCCAGTGCTTGGGGCAGGAGTCTTGATACCTACCACACCAGTAGAGAAATAATACTCCTTTGTCTTATTAGAAGGAATGCTGAAACCCCCAATTTTAAGTTAATTCTTAAATCCTTCAGTTCTACTGTTTAAACATCAATTACTTTAGCGTCTTCAAATAAAAGCTGGCCTCTTGGTAAAAATATAGTTGGAATAAATGAGATACAGCTGACAACCTCCCTGTTCTAATTATTTTTCCTGCTTTTTATCCGAGAAGATGAAAACTAAATCCACTGTTGGTCTTAATGTTTTTACCATAGGATTACTCTCTGTATGTGTGTGTGTGCATGGTTTCTTCTACAAGAACACAATCTAATTCACATGAACATCCTACTTCTGAATTTTTTCTAGGATCTAAACCCACCTGTACCTCCTTTATATCCAGCCAAAACAGGTCGAGGTAGACCACTGCCTCACATGTGAAGTTTATTTTGGGTAAAGCTCATTCTCTTATACAACATTTGAACCTTTGTAAATAGTCCAACTAGTAAATAGTGAGTGTAAAATGGAAAATAAATGTAATTTAAACCTTTTGTTACGCAATACACAAATGGTTAACTTCTACTTTTTTAACACAAATTGTGTAAAATGCTGCTATGAATTTTTTTGTGCTGTTACACTTTTTTAGGAAAAAAATGTTGTTGCCACAAGTTACTCCTAGAAAAACAATCTTGTGCCATATGTAAATGCAGTGAGACTAGGGAAACAAGATGATGTGATCTCTTAATGCTGCTCTCTTTGAAGAGTCATAAATACTACTGAGAAGAGGCATGAGCCAAAAAGTGAAGAATTCTGAAACAGTGGGTAGGACACTGCTTGCCATCCCTCTTCACTCCTAGTCCAGGTCACTTCCAGAACTGGAAAGAACACATAAGTGTTCAGGTGCACCTAAAGGTGGAAGTATTGCCAACAGCTTATCCATCCTTTCAGCCATGAGGTGGGAGGCCAGTGAAGGAGCATTGCTATTTCAGTAGTGCACACATGGGTACACCTATTATTGCACTGTTTGAGGCTGGGACACCATTTGCTCAGCTCACTACTTTAAACTGTTTAGCCTTGTGAAACAGGAGAAGGTGGGGTTGAGCATGATGAATGTCTAATCTTTGTTAAAATTGTATTCATGGTGTGGAGTGGTACCTCTGGCTCCAAAGCTGCCTTTAAAAACACAATCATTTAGCTCCCTTTTTTGATCACTTTAATGCTCACTTTTTTTGTTCAGTAGTTATTTTAACACTTTAAATTGAGCAAACATGTATAGGTTTTCTTGTAACAAGATTATATCAAATCCATGAAAGCTAAAACAGAACCCAGAGTTCAAGTTTGTATTTCATTTAAAAAAAAATGCTGTCTCCATTTTAGATTCTTGGAATGAAATCAATCCAAGCTTGTATGAGATTTAGTGGTAATGCATGTTCTTATTTTGTAACTCTTGAATTATGTATTTGATAATAATGTAAAATGTACAGTATTGCTGTTGCTAACAAACTCAGAGTTGATTGCCTATAAATATTTTTGGTCACACACATTTGAGCTGTTCAGTAGTGCCAGACAGATTTTTTTTTTTTTTAATGGCATTTGTTGTATAAATCTCTTCAGTCTCTATGCAACCTTCAGAATGAAGCTCTATTGCTTTGACTTCTACTCCCTTTCAAAGAGAAATGTTTTGTGAATCGCAGATGTAAACTGAAGACATTTCAGTTTTGCTACAGGGAACAACTGTTAGTAAAGAGACAGCAGTATGGCTTCAGTACTAATGAAATCTGACACTAAACTCCAACAGTAAGAGTTGTAAAAATGGGAAGAGAAAGGCTGCAATTTTTTCTACAACCTATCAATTTAAATATTAGAAGCATTTTTTACATTAATCTCTAGTTTGATGGGCCAAACCTATTTCAAACAAAGCAAATTTGGGATTTTTCTCATGCCAAAAATTCCATACAATATATCCAGATTTGGTTCTCCAGAGGAAAAAGGGAAGAGACAGGTTATCACCTGCAATTGTCAGAGTCTAGTTTGTACTGCTGCTTTTCCTGGCTGATAGGTTTTGAGATTCTCATGAGAGATACATTATGGTGGTATCAAAGAAAAAGAGCCATAAAGTTTAAAATCTCAAGGAGCTAGAATTAAGCAAAAAGAATGTGCTTTTAAACACAAGAAATCCTGAGGTACTGCAGAGAGGCTGTTCAAGTGAAAAATCTTATTTTGGTGCTTACTGCACCCCTGACTTAGCCTAGCATTGTTCTGTTGACAATGTGCTGTGAAAAGAAACATGAGGGGCAGACACTTGGTTTACTTACCAGCATGGTTTGTGAAGTGAAAACTGAAAGGAAGGGGGGGGGTGGGAAGGGAATTAAGTTGTAAACATTTTGACCTGCTTGCATGGATTTTCTTTAAAGATTGATGTAAGAATTTTGACTTTTTATATTTGAGAAATACCGGAATAAAATCTAAATTAGTCCTGTGGATGATGTAGTCATTCCATTGCAAATATTACACCAGAAGTGATTGTGTGAGGCTTCAACCCCATCTAAACTACATTTAAGTTTCATCTAATGTTTCCTACTTCTTGCCTTGTCCTTGCACTCAAGCTTTACCAAGCTCGTTGTTCCAAAGAATCATTACTTTTCCTTAACTTGACATGACACTCCCCTCTCCCCTTAGCAGCCATGTCCAATGCCTGTCCCAACTTGAAAACTAGTGCCAGTGCTCAGCCTGCTACTGCAGACCTACCTCCCCTTACCTCGTTTTTTGAACCTGCATTCTTCCACGCTGTTAGGATGGTAAACAGCTCCTGTGTTTCCCCCTCTCAGTATGACTTCTGACAAGCAGACTGTTACCACACCTCCCTCTCCTCAGCTTAAGTGGAGTTTTACCATAGTCCTGTCTGGCTCCTATCACTGTATCTCCAAGGCATCAAGTGAACTAAGTATAAGACTCAAGTCGAGGCAGAAGTGTGATAAAGCACAACAGATGGCAGGAAAGGCAGAATGACTGACTTTCCTAAGACTTGGAGAGATGATAAGAATCTTCAGGCTTGAACTGAAAAAGTGTAGGGTTTTTTTAAACTTGCCCTCTTTCAATACTCTTAGAGTCTCAGTGCTGCTGAGTGGCATTAAGCAAGGCGTTGCCTCCTTGGCTCAAATGACGGAAACAGCACCACATCCACATTAGGACAATGCTCCACATAAGGAATGGTGTCACCTCTTAACCTGCAGACTCAGCAGTCACAGACATATTCCTGCTTGTGACAATCTGATTGCTATGGGCCATGCACTACCACCCCAAACAATGCTCTCAGACAATTTTCTTCCCTAAATAAGCATGAAATACTGCTCAAAGAGCTATTTTAGAAAGGCAAGAGGCCACTGAATATGTCTGCTATATGATCAGCTGCTGCTTGCCTCATGGCCCGTGCTCAGTAGCACTGGTTCCCAACAGCTTTTCTTCCTTCATTACCACCAGTTCTGATGGATGGGCAGTATGAAGAAGCATTACAGCCATGTATGATGCTGGCCAAAGACCATTAGCTTGTGCACTTACCCTGTGCACATTCTGTAACAAGGCTCTCGTCCTAAGGGCGTTTTTGCTCTCATTCAACTGCTTCACTCTCTAAATATTTCCTTCTTTCCTGCATTCTGGCTATGATACTAAGGCAATCTGTCTTTGAATAGGGTAGATGAACATCCACAGCAACTGAAGGAAGGAAAAACACCATTAGAATCACCTTACTGTGTCTTGTGAGATTAGTCTGCCTTTGATAATTGTGCATGGGACCATAGACATTCTTCCATAAATTTACTAGGACCCAGCCTAAGCCTTCAGTGTTACCTGGAATAACACTGTATTACTCATGAGTAGCTGATGGGAAAATGACAGCAGTTCTTCTGAAGGCACACAAGCCTTAGTAGGCAACTTAGGTAGGAAGGTGCAGATTAGGCCTGAACCAAAAATACTCCTTCACTGCAGCTCTGAAGACAAGAACCCACCTTACATGAGTATCTGGAACAACCTTGCACAAGTACTCCAGTCAGAGATTACTTTATGTGAAATAATTTGTATTTACCTTCCTAAAAAATTAACTAATAAAAATACTTCTGTTACATACCACACTTGCATCCATCTCTTTATGTGGGAAGGCTGATGCAGTGTGTTAAGTACCTGTGGCTTCCACCTCCCAGTGCTCAAGAATTCTTCAGGTAAAGCACTTGGTCTCAGTGATGGGCTGACCAACAGTGACAGCTCCGTAGCAACTAACTGAGCTACCCAGCTGTGTCCTCCTGGGGTATAATTCCCTTTCCTAACCCAGGACACCCCATGGGTAGTGTTCCCGAGTGCTTCCACTGGAGCAGTCTTTACCCAAAGATACTCCACTTGCTCACACCTAAGCCCTTATCAAAGCATTGAGGGGATTCATGAAAGCAACCACCACAGATAAAGCAGTCATGCTGCTTGATGCCTCTTTTCTAATGTACTTCAGTGCAACATAACAATTAAATATTTTTTTTTAAATGATCCTGCACACTTCCACAGTAAAGGTTGCAATAAATGTAGAAACTCCATCCCAGCAGGCATGTGATTATTAACCTTTGCCATGCTCATAATGTAACAGTTTAGCAAGGCTCAATACATTTATCGATTTGATTGCACTAGAAACTGTCCAAACTATGCATGTAAGTAGAGAAGTCTTGTACTAAACCAGACAGATTTAAAAAAGCAGACAAAAAAACCCAAAAAACAACAGAAGACCCCACACTAACCAACAAAGCCAAACAAACAAAAAAGAGTGGGAAGCAGGAGAGGGACTCAACACATCCTCTGAGCTGTATACCAGAGCAGTCTCCTCTGAGGACTCCTAGGACAGAGGTGCTGCTCTTCCCTCTCCATACAATGTGGGGGGAAGCCACAAGCAATTGAGAAGTTATGAAAGAAATTAAAGGTTATCTTTCTTATTTTACCAGATGTTAAGAACTGTTAGGAAACTCTTGCACACTGATGGCAGCCCACTGCTGTTAAAATGAAGCTCAGTGCCTAAGTAATGAATAATCACTCTTCCTTTTATTTCAGTGTCATATTACATTACAGTCAAGACATGTTATTGACAAAACCTACCAGACATTATACTTTAACCCTCAAAAAAAAGAAAAAAAAGAACACCCAAAAAACCCAACCCAAGAAGGAATGTATATAAATAGAGATGTCACAATTTATGATGTCACTAGTCCATTAAGATGTTCCACAAGTCTCAATGTGTTAGAAATACAAGTACTTGAAAGCTATCAAAGCAATGTTTCACTTGGTTTAGACTAAAGTCAGCTAAGATACAAAATCTGTTCCATCAGTTTCCAGTAATCATACACTTCACAACTATAACAGAACATGGCTGCAAGTGAAGAGACCACCACTGAATATTTATGCAAAACCAAAAGCCTTCCTCCTGATCTACAGGAAACTACTGCAAAAGTATTTTGCTTGTGTGGTTATAGAGCCCATGTGATAACCCAGGCTCAACCGCTACACAGCTACCACCCAAACACTGACACATAAAATGCAATGTCATCACTCTTGCTCAGGATTTCAGGACATTTGACACATAGCACCAGTAATGGTAGAGGAAACCCATTTATTTTAGAGTTACTGTAAATTGATCCAATAGATGTACTAAAAATGGAGATAAAACTAACACTACCTAAAAGACAGCTGCATTTGCTAATCAGCTGCAATGTAGGTGTAAGAGAAATAATTGAGTTTCACTTAAGAACTGGGAATATACACCTGCTTAACTGAGGAAGAGGTTGTATCTTACTGGCTTCAAAGAATTTAGCCTGAGTGTCACACATTCCTTAGCACAGGCTGGAATGAAATTCCCAGCTTGACTTTATACACGGCTTTTAAAATCAAGTTTAAAAGTCAAGTATTATTTAATATACATTATCTGGGTCTGGATTCATCCCACCTATGAAGTTAAAACTGTTTAAGTCCCAGCTCAGGTGTTGTTTCTCTACTGAAGGAAGGGAAAGCCACTCTCAAACTGGATGCTTAGGTGGGACTGACTGTCCTCTGGGGGTGCCACCAGCCCTTGGACTAGAGAGAGAGCTGAGAAAAGCTGCATTTGTAGTGTAAGATAAAGCATTAAGAGGTAGGTGCAGTGAATCCAGAGTCTATGGCACTTAGTCACTTACTCTCAGCTGCCTGCTACGAAAGTGATCTATGCCAGTAGCAGATCCAGGATGTAGGCCAGCCAACCCCAAACAGACATTTTTAAGAAGAGAGGGTTAATGGTGCTTACCCACTCTGAAGAACATGTTACAAGCCCTGGACCCAACTTTGGCTTACATTCAACACAGAAACTACTTTTAAAACAGTTTTTTTATTACTCGGTTTCGTGAAAAAATTGAATTTTGAACCATTCTTCAACGATGTTGCAGAGAACTTTGAGGAACAATACCAGTTACTAACCACTGAAAGCACTGTCTGTTGGAAAACATAGTTTTAATAGATATTCTTCATCTTACATAAGAGCACAATAAATACACCACATTCTATAGAAATTTCAGATGACACTAGAGGAAGAAGAGGTGAAAGAGGGAGAATACCAATAGACTACATAACCATACCCCTGAATTGCATGACAAAAAACTCCCTACTGCAACCACTACGAACTGTCATTTACACACTTCAGGTTGACCTTGCCAAAAGCTTTTAAGCTTTTTGTTTGGCTGGTTGGTTTTGTGAGGGAGAGGGCTTGGGGAAAGGAAGAGAATAGAGATCAAGAAATGAAGGGAAGCAATGAGATGGGTTCCCAGAAAAGACACTAGACTCCTAGACAGGATGCATACACAAAAAACAAGGATGAGAAGGAATTTTTTCATCACTTTCCTTCCCTCCAATAAAGAGGCTTTGTTGCTGTTTAAGCTGACTGGTTGCTCAAGCAAGTAGCTTAATAAGGCTCGTAGAGAAAACCACTGGTATGAGTTGCTAGCTCTAAGTGGCTAAGCAGACATCAGTCAATACACAAGCTGGCTCTAACAGTGGTTCTGCACACTGGAATTCCAAGTTAATAGAGGGCAGAAATTAAAGTTAGAAAACCGTGGTGCTATGCAGACACATAATTAGTGCTGTCATTTGCTCTCAACCTTCTACTTCATTCTGGTTATTTCCATGAAAACACATTGATGCATTACTAATATTAAGGTTACAATTGTTACATCAGAGACTTGTTTCTAAAAGTCACTCCAAATGCAATTTCATATTAAGTTGGCCAGGTAAGGTCACCCGCATAACACAAACTAATAAAAAAAGTCAGGACACAGAAGAAGAAAAACAAAAAAAAACCCCAAAAAACTTATGAATTCCCCCTCTTTACTGTTAAATCTGTCAGACTGTCTGAAAAAAAATTGTCAATTCTGGACTCTTTTTTTTTAAAATACGATTGTCACAGAGAAATGAAAACACAGCAAAATAAACTATACAAAGGCAAAGTAGAATAACAAAAAATATTTTACTAAAACATAAGATTTACAGGAGATTTTCCAGACAAGCCATACAAAATGGTCACAAGCTTTTTCTTGGAGGGATTTTTCTACACTTGACAGCAGAATCACTATAGTATTAGTGAAGGTGATGGATGTTTAATGTTCCCATTTTTTGTTCAAACAATGAAGCTTGTCCATCTACAGCGTCTAAGTTAGACTGGGCTAGAGGATATATTCTAAAGTATAACTGGTTAGCTGCTTTTACCAATGCAATTAGCATCACCATAAAAAGGGAGGAGGAGCCCACAAAATTAAAACAAGAAGCCCCGCAGCTAACCCTGCCTACCTTCATTCACAGTGCTTATACTTAAACCATGACGGGAAAAATGATTAAAAGCAGAGATGTGCTGCTGCTTTCAAACAATTTCGTAACAATCCAGATGATACTTCTAGCCTCTGCTCATGCGGTACAATAGTGAATTAGGACAAGACACAGATTTGCTAATGTGCATTTAATCACCAAAGGACTGAAGATGTCTGGGCTTTTATTCTGTAATGTTTCTAAGACTGTGTCCATTAAATGCAAACAAAAAAAGGAAGAGGTCTTGGCAGAACAGGAGAAGTGATGCACACTTGA
Organism: Illadopsis cleaveri; assembly: GCA_013399915.1. Lineage (NCBI taxonomy): Eukaryota > Metazoa > Chordata > Aves > Passeriformes > Timaliidae > Illadopsis > Illadopsis cleaveri. Next base: position 288,641 of record VXBB01023763.1, read on the forward strand.
TGTTCAAAGCGCATTTAAATATTATTCATGGCATATAGCCTAGTCCATGCTCTGGCTGTAAAGAAAAAGAAATACATTTAAGAAAAGATGCAGTCTTCAGGCTTGATTAAAGTAATTTTAAATACATATTCTTAAATATCTCTTTTATACCACTGCTGCAAGCACACAAAATGTATCAGTTCTGAGATTTTTAAGCACAATTTTGAATTCCAGCAGCTGCCAACTTTTGTATATTATAGAAACACTCTGACAGCAGTGGATCCAAAAGTGAAGAGGCATAACACAGTAACTCTTCCATTCCACTATAGCCTGCAACAGATGCAGCAATATCAGAGAGCTGTACTTTCTGGAACCTGTTAATCTGTTCCTTAAGATGTAGAGGACAAGCAGTAGAATACTTCTTCATTTTACCAGAACTCCAAATTAGACAGACTAACAAATTAGGACCATCAAAATTCAAGCTAGAACAGATCAAGAGAGCTGCTTCTTCTATCAGCCTCACAGACTTAAAAATAGATCACTGCAGGCACATTCAGGGCACCTGGACTATGACTGTATGCAGTAATTTTTCATTTCTCCAGGCTGCAGACATAAAACTAGAGGTCAGCATTTACATACCTCAGCCAGTGAGTAATAAGATATTCCTAAAACTAGGAAAAAAAAAAGTTAGAAGATACATCACCTGTTTCTATGGCTTGGGCTTCATTGGTCTTCCATTGCTCAGCTACATCATTTGCTAGTGGATCATCTGGATTGGGAGCACTTAACAAAGCCTGGATTGATAGCAGAACTGTACGAATCTGCAAAGCTGGGGACCATTTATCTGAAGAAACATTTATAGCACTATGAAACACCATATTCACCACAGTTTACAGAAATAGCAAGTTTTTCCAGATTAAAGAAGAAGCAAGATATTCTTTGAACACATGAAAACTCTTTTTATGGTCAACTTAAAAATATCTGTACTTAATACGATAAGAAGAAAGAAAACACAGTAACACTTACCTTTCAAAATATCTAAACATATTCTTCCCAGCTTGTCTACATTAGGATGGTAAATTTTGGTCATGAAACGTACTTTAGGAGCTGCCATTGGATATTCTTCCGGAAGGAATAGTTCAAGTTTAAATGTCCCACCCTCAAAGGGGGAATCCTGTGGACCTGCAATGACCACATGAAAATAGCGTGCGTTGCTTTCATCTGGCTCTGCTTTTATCCCAGGGACTGGCTCTGCCAGCAAGCGCTGGGTTTCCTAGAAGAAAAGGAGGCAATGAAACAAATAAAACCCATTTCAAATAAATATGACCTGTACAAACCATTTTAAAAGCAACAAGCATTCATTTAGCCTATATTCACAGAAACTATGTTAAATACCTTAAAGTCAAAGAACATCTGCAGAAAGAAGATGGGGCTGTGGTAAACTGGTACCCATCTCCTCTCAGATCCTCACCTGTTGTGTGCTTCTGTAACACACAGTAATAGATAGCTCTCCTCAATTTTCTTAACTATTGATCAAACTATTGCCAAGCTGCTGTGTTTTTCTCAATATACTTAAAAGCACTTTAAAGAATACCACAATGAAAACACCAAAAGCATTTCCCATTCTACCTTAAATAGAAACTCCCAGTAGTGAAAAGCCAAAGGGATTAATCACCCTCAGAAAGTGTTCAAAGTTTACTCTTAACAAGAGTGGACTGGTTTATTACACTGAACATTTGTACTGGAATCAGATCCAACTTCGAAGAATTTAAAGTGCTACTCTGCTGCAACACTAAAGGTGCATTTTTGAGGATGTTTTATATATTTAGACATATACATATGCATAAATAGCTTTGGTGTGAGCACTTTCAGCCTACATATAACCATGTTTGAAGTCACTCTAACAGACAGCAGGAGACAGTCAAGATTTTCTGTAAGCAGCAAAATTAGGAAATGCCAGTCTCCTACAGTGACTTGGTTTCTTTGTTGCTCCATTCTTCTGCCAATCCTATCTCAGGCACCAAGCTGAGACCATAGCTAAAAGCTGCTCATATTGCAAATGCACTGAACAGACAGACCAAGTCCTGTACATCTTGCCTTTCCTCTACTGCCTGTCTTCACAAGTCTTATGGGCACCATTCTGGTTCTTATAAAAAAGATCCCAAGGCCAAAATGGGCAAAAGGACACTAGGCAAGGACAAAAAATCCTGCTAAAGCCTCATCTCTTCATACAATTTTAGCCCCATTTCCTCTTTCCTTCTAAGCTTGCTTTTACTGTGTACAGTTAATTTTTTCACCACCTTTCTGTGTTGGCTTTCACAAAGAAAAATTATCCTGTTTCTACTGACAGAAGGTGTCAACTTGTAGGTATAACATTAATTTATTACTTCAGTTTTATAGCATATTTATTCCATATATCTACAATAGCACTTCCAGGGATGGGACATCCACAATTTCTCTGCACAACCTGTTCCACTGCCTCACCACCCCCACAGTAAAGAATTTCTTCCTAACATTGTATCTAAACCCACTCTCAGTTTGGAGCCATTTCTCCTAGTCCTGTCAGTACACACCCTTGTAGTCAGCCTCTCTCCAATACAGTTAGTCTCTCGTTAATACAAGCACAAAACAGACAGATTACCTCTACTTAGCTAAAAGAATTCTTCAAACATAACTGCACTGCTACATTACTCTTACAGAAATAAGTGGACACAGCATTTAAGTACTATGCTGTCTTGACACAGTTAAGTAACACCTCATTTTACAAAACCTAATCAATACATAAAGAAGCAAAGTCACAGTAATTAATTCCAAAATCCAATCACTCATCTTTGAATTGTCAAGGTCCTACAAATAATAATATAGAATTTATTACTACACATGCAAACCTAAAACTAAATATATCTGGTGTGCTTCCTTGTTGCAACTATATATTGTCTACTTATCTGCATAGACATTAGATGCCACTTACACACCTCACTGGAAGGCCATCCAAGCTTCTTAGAGCTGTCTGCATTTACTTCTGTGAGTATATTTTAAATTATACACATAATTTTATAACTTATTCATTTGTATTCTGCTGGCTATTTACTTGTACATTAATTGTGTAGAAAAGCAATTATAACAAATTCTGATAGTTTACATTCAGTGGTGTGAAAAGTCAGTAAGAAACTAGATTATCCCTGTAAGTGCATAAACCATTCTCAGTTTCTTTCAGCAACCTGTCAGTATCAGTGCTGCCCCAGGTAAATGGGACAATTTGGGTTTCTGCCTGTGAAGGACCACATACTGTTTGACAGTTCTGGCAGAGGAAAGTGTCTTACGCTAAATATAAACTAATGTGAGCAAACTGAAAACTTAAGAATAAGGAACTTATGGAAAAGACCAATTTTTAAACTTCTTCACAGCTGGACTTTGCCAGAAATGTGCTTTTAAGCAAATTGTGGCTTTGGTTCTGATGGGCACGCTCAAAAACTTTTTTTTAATATTAAGGATAACACACTTTAATAGCTGGGCTGATCTCAGCAGTCCCCAGCTCCCCCTCAGTCACCCCAGACCCCCGACTGCCTCCCTAGCTATGCCAGTATGCTGACTGTAACTATACTGGGCAGCCAATCCTGGCTTAAAATAACCCAGAATCAGCAGTTCTCTGGCAGCAGCATCAGCACTTCTATCTGCCAGCGTATCTGAGGGAGCAATGCCTGGCTGCAAGCTGCATGTTCTGCCACTGAAAACCATTTGTCAGTAAATAACGGGAGAACCCATACACGAGAAAAACAATTCTTTCAATGCAGGTACCCCATAATACCTAAGGGGCTGTACCACAGTGTGCATGGCACCCCACTCAGAAAGGCCTTCATGCCTCCACATTCTGTGAGTGTGGTTATCTTGCTAAAAAACACCCCAGAAAAAGGGAGTGCAAAGAAAAGCATTTATGCTGTGTACAGCCACACGAGTACTGAGCCTACTCCGAGCCCACATGGGCCCCTTGGGGAACATTAATATTAGATGAAAATTCCTTTAAGCAAGCACACCTTGCTTCCTAAGCTGTGCACAGAGCTCCATCACTATCAGTGCAGTTGAAGCTGTTTTCAAACAGAAATGAGGATGAATACGTGAGGGAACTGGTCGACACTCATCTTTCACACCTGCCAGGCTCTGGTGCAGCACAGAGCAAGCACCGGCTAAACTTCTCCAATACACTCAAAATGAAAGGCTGTGATCCCATAAACAAACGTCACTGCCTTTGTTCAAAAGCTTCAGAAAACACATCTTTTTAGAACTGTATAGCACAGACAAGCTTGTTAGACTGCGAGAAACACAGCAAAGATGACATTTATTGAGAGAACGTGCAATGTTTGTACTTAAGTACATCAATGCTTCCTAAATTCTGACAGTAAATAAGGTTTTGTCCTGCAGTTATGAAGACATTAACAGTAATATCTTAAATATATTTGGGGGAACACCATGGAAAAGGAACAGAAGGACAGAAATTAATCAAAAAGTTACATAGTAAGGTCTAACTAAGCATATAAAATGCTTAAACATACAACTAGGCCCAATTCTAAAGTGATTACAGGAACTTGATTTCTGCATTTTAGGGGAAGATGGACAGCTGCAGACATGCTGTTACTAAAATAAATCTGATTTGCCATAAAACCTGCAAAAGTAAGTCATATTTGAGAGAAAAAATTGTGAGCATATGGGCAATGCTATCCACCTGGCCAGGAAGCTAATCTGTTTATAGATTTTAATTCTCTGAAGTGTACATTACCAATTTTAAAAAACTCAAACAACAAACAAACAAAAAACAAACACAAAAAAAAACCACTGCAAAAAATAACCACCTACCACCCTGTATATCACCCACAAGACAAATGATGAGATGTGGACAAAATACGGAAATGCTGAACTACACATTGATCTTACTCTCTAATTCCCAGAGGATGGCTATCCAACGAAAATAAGTATCTCAAACACATTTAAATAAATAAATCAATGTTTAATTTCTTTTTAATTAAACTTTTAACTTACCACCTTTTTTAACTGATCAAGACAGCTGAATACATGCAATACTTGACTTTCCACATCTTTTTAGTCAGTCTTTCTTACACGTTTTTAACTGATGAAGTGAGTTTTATGCACTCTGTTACTTCCTCCTTTTCCCCCAAAACTGCCTTTAAACCCTTTGTCCAATTTCAGCTGTTCTGTATGTATTGTAAGCTGTCAGTGAATAAGGCCAACCAAGCTCAGTGCTACTGGAGAGGAAGTCATGAACAGCTCCAATATTACTGCTGTTCGGCCGGTTTATTCCAACCAAGTATATACCATCCTTGCCCAGCAAAAATCCCTGACAACAGGGATAAAAAGAGCTGGAACACCCATATAAAAACATGCTAAAAAGGAAAAAGAATAAATTCAGAGAAAACTGGGTTTTGCAGTTCTGCTGCCCACAATAAATGTTTTTTTTATAACAGAACAGTTAATTTTGTCTTCAACAAAAATACAAACTCCAATCAAGTGTTTTCCAGAACAGTACTATGTAGTGGCTTTCATTAGCTCTCCCCTAGCATACTGAAGTTTCAGAGAAGATATTTCAGCACATAGTTTGAAAGCTCTAGAGCTTTTAATGAAGCTTCCCATGCTGCCATAGGCAATTATTTCTATTTGTCATACTCTGCAATGTTTTTAGATTGAGATTTCTTCTCCCTCCTGCATTTACTCTACTTTTTCCAATTCCAAGTAATGTAACATCTTCCACTGAGTAAAATAAATTAATAAACCCAAAAGGAAGATACGTGCCAGTCTATACTCGATAAAAAACAAATCTGTCAATCACAACTGGTTATGCCTCCCCCCTTTTTATGCCACCCCTTTTTATTTTTAATTAAGTGGCTAGAAAACACTGAAGTGTTGAAGGTGTTTTGACAAGCAAAAGCAAAGCTTGCCTTATTAACACAGGTGGCCTGAAGCAGAGTGACAGATGATACTGATGGGACAGATGGTGTAGCTGACATTCTGCATAGCTATTCTTCTATGAAGACATTAAATTGAAAACTAATTGTACCTGAGGGGGAAGAAACTCTCAACCTGTTTTTACAGTAACATATGAGGATAGCAAGCCTCGGGAAGAGAGAGCATAGTGATCTTCAGAAGAGACCGGCAGAGCATGAGGCAGAGGTGAGGGCTTTTGAGGTTGCCAAGACTAAGAGAAGCCATAAAATGAGGACAGAGGGAGTAGATTTCATTCATTCTTTGAGCTTTTGCTTGGTTATTCTGCTTCCAGTCAAAGGGGAAAAAAATGTTAGACATAACCACCAGGATTCTCTTTGTTCATACACACGGAACAAGACAGAACATTTCTTTAAGGAAGTAAACTGGACAGCCTAGAAGATGCTTCCATACATACATACAGGAAAATCAACTGCTAATGAACATGGAGATATGAGCAAGCATACAAAGGAAGAATCCATTAGAAATAAATACACTATTTCAATCACTTTCAGTCTTGCAGAAGTGTTTACAAAAGTCTCAAGCTACCAAGGCCTCAGTAAAAACAACTAAGGAAAGATTTCTGTGTGCTACCCTTCTAAAAAAACAAAAAGCTACTTCAGAAGTCTTGCTTGCTGTCAACAGACCAAGGCAGGACCAAACAAATAACTACAAACAGATAGTGCCAAAATACAGATGTGACAAATACCGCAATCAGAAGATTCACCTATGCAAGTACTTGCAAAAAACCTCAAACATTATTTCTTACCTAGCAGAGCCACTGCAGCTGAACTGCAAAGCTTCTCTGTCTGACCAAGACCACTACAGCACTGAAGGAAGAAATTTTGGCATGGAATTAGAAAATTTTAAAAGCTTCATTACTTTTTAGAAAGGAGAACTATTCTTTTCTTGGAAAAATAGTGCAATTCTGTTCCCTGTGCTATGGCAGTAGTTAACCACCACAAATTTTACACCGTCTGCCAAGCGACATGGCCAAAACAGGAACAAATCAATATCCAGCACCTATTAAATACGTGAATTTTGAATCTACTGTGTGAAGACCACTAGAATTTAAGAGAAGCTTGCTTGCGAAGTCAGCACAAACTAGCTCAAAGAAGAAATCCAAGCTCCATATCTCTAGACAAATGTGCTTTGCTCAGTAATTCAGCTATCTGCATTTCATTTTCCTGACACCCCAGTTTTCTTATTTCACATTCAATATTACTGCTATGCAGATTATTTTAATAAATAAAACATGCTGCTTATTAATCCACTAATTAAATACTGTGGTCTCAGTGAGTGTTACAATTAAAGGAACATGCTATTTTACAGAATGGTCTTTGGTCCACATTGTCCTTTAACACCAGCTGTGAAATCACCTAGTGAACTTTGTAAAATCCATCAGAACAAAGGTAGCTTAGAGAAATCACACCACCTTGCAGGGTCTGAATATTGTAGTGATAAATGATCAGCCACTGTGGAAAGGAAAAAAAAAACCAACAAATTTGTGCTGCCTTTCCAGTTCAGCCTATTATGCACTTTCACTTTTGCCTGTAGAGCTGTCTCTTGACCTCACAGTCTAACATAGCAAGTAGCCAATCTGGAAGAAAAGAAACAAAACAAAAAGAAAAGGGAAAAAGTCCTGCAAGACAGAAGAGTCCCTGATGCAGTGCACCACATGTTCCATGCAAACAGCTGTGCCGACAAAAAGCAGGGGGCAAACACATGCCCTCAGAAGGATGGGAGAAGATTCCTTTTGGTGAAAGGGCTGGTATAAAGAGTTGGGACTGCAGTGTTAATCATAGCAGGATACCAGCAAAACAGATTACTGTACTGTAACCAACCTAAAAAGGAAATGTAGAGCCTTCCTCCTCATTCCAAAAGAAGAAGCTTAACTACCAACTCAGCTAATTTCAGTAACAGATGGTAAACTACTGAATTAAAAGTCCTCATCCATCTATATATAAGTCTTAAACAACAAAGACTCTGCATATCTTACTTGTTATAAACAGTTATCTAAGGACCTTTTATAGCACTAAGACTACAGAAAAGCATCCTTATGGCTAGCAACTTTATGCTAGTACCTTAAAAAGAGAGATAATATCATTCAGAGGCTGACACATCCGTGATAAAATTATTCTGAAATTTCAAAACACAAAACATTAATAATTGCCTCTTACATAAAGAGAAAAGACTACAGGTCTTAAAGCTGTTAAATATTTAAAATGGCACAATACCACATCTTTATACAAAGTCTCAGGGGAATGATTCTTTCCTCATATTTTCAGTAGCACATTTACTAGCTCAATTCACTAAGCAGTAGTCAAGCAATTTTCCTTCAGTATCACCTACTAAGACAGAGGTTACACTCCTACAACTTTGTCAGGCCAAGGCAAGGTACAAGTCCTGTCTAATCTACATCAGACAGCGAGAAAGCGTAGGCAGTATCTACCCCTACTTCTAGGTTCAACTAACCCTAGCTTTATTCTGAACAGATCAGCGAAGACAGATGACGTACGTGGACTTCATCTACAACAGGAATTACAGCTCAAGTATGAGTGTTTACTGCTGCCACCTTGCCAGAAATCACCATTCTGCAAATCTACTGAGAAAGCGCACCCTGTCAGCATTCTCAATAGAACTCAGGAACTGAGGAACTCAGCAACTCGGGAAAAGTGAGCTAGGTCTTCTTAACTAGATCTGTAATCTGAAAAATGCTGATTGACAACATAAAAACTCTGCTGGCATCCAGCAGAGGACACTGACTTCCAAAAGAAACCATGGAAGAGCTGGCACTGGCTGTTAAAAAGCATCTTCCATGAGTACTAATTAAAAAAATCTGCACATCTCTTGACAAGTTTCTTCCACAGGTGCTACAAGCAAAGGTCTCCAACCAGCCAGCTACAAAACAAACTTTTTGTTGATCCTGGTCATTTATAAAAGGAACAATAGGATGCAATGCAATACTGTAGGAATAGTCCCAAAATGGCCAAAAAGAAGCATTTCTTGTAAAATGAAAAAGGTACCCCAATTGAAAGAAATCCACAGCAGCTTGCCCCATTTTTTTTTTTTTTTTGTATTTGGTATGATCTAATTTAACTGCTTTACCAACTGAGCACATTTACAGGGTGTATGTGTCAAGTTGCTGGCAACAGAGGGCTCCAGGGGTGACCTCCGTGAGGAGAGGCAAGGAACTGTACCTCACCAGACACAGCCAACTCCAAAAACATGCCACGGGTGAACCCATCAGCCAAGCTGGTGGCACACCTGGAAAAATGTACTTAAAAAACAACAGAAAACAACACCACACACAGAGAGCAGCAAGGAGTTTA
>VXBB01023763.1:297986-336158 GCA_013399915.1 Illadopsis cleaveri
AAAAAAAAAGTTTGTCAGCAAAACTAGTGTGAACACCAAGGTCAGAGAAGGACAGCAAGGACGAGTTCCAGGCACTGGTGCAAAGATTATCTGTAGCCTATGAAGGACCACAGTGGAGTATATACCCACACTGTAGGCCATAGAGCATACCACTCTGGAGCACAGGAAAAGTGTGAGGAAGAAGGAACAGCAGTTGTGGACTGTTGTGAACAACCTGAACAGTTGTGGACTAACCATAAACCCCCATCCCCACCTCCTTGCATCCACCAGGGACAGGGGAGTTGGGGAATAAGGAGTGAAGGACTGAAGGTGAGTATTGGAAAAGGGTGGCAAAGGTGTTGCTTTAATTTTGTCTTTTGTTTCTCACCATCCAATTCTATCTTACCTGGAAGCAAATTAATTAATTAATGTGCCCCAAGCTGAGCCCATTTTGCCATGATGATTATCAGTAAATAATCTCTCTTTGTCTTGACCCATGAGTTTTTCCTTGTCATTTTTTCCCCCTGCCAGGTTGAGGAGGGGAGAGAGTATGGCTGGGTGAGCATCTGACCAAGGTCAGCCCACCTCATCATAAATCATAAAAAGTACTTTTAAATCTCTGTCTGAGCTATGGTATCCAGAACCACTTTTAGAGAGAATGCAGCAGACAGATTCAGACTCCACAGATGATATTGAAAATTAAGAATTTTTGAGAAAGAGATGACAGACTTAAAAATTAAAACCACTAGCTCCATTTCCTGCTACAACTGAAATGATAACACTTATCATTTGCAGAGTACCACACATAACAATTTATGTGGGAGAAAATGTGATGAGGAAAAAGAGATCTTTCAGTTTAACTGACTGCTCATCAGTCATTTCAGTATTTGCTTCCTAAGGGAGATCAGACATTTGCTGCAAAATCCTCCAGGAAGATTTCTAAAACAGATGAAAAGACACTACCAATAGCAAAAATCAAAGAGATTTTTTTAAATTACACCTAAGTTCCACTAATTTTTAATCACTGAGAGCAGAAGTCTTTTGTTTCATTCTTCATTGGCTGTTGAGTTTACAATTAAGTCAAATTGCTTTTCTGCCCACGACTTCAGCATGATTCTCAGTCCTTCTTGATTAACTTCACTCACATCTGCAACTACCTCCACCATTTCCTTTCCTCACAAAATGCAAGTTTGCCTGAGAAGCTCTAACTTTCCAGCAGCAGTGCTAATTTTAACAGTCATCCTTCCATGCACTCCCCTCATCAGCCCAAGTGGTTTTTTGCTAAGTCAAATAACAGATGAGATCACCGAAGTGATTTGGCTTAAGAAATAACCTTTACCATAGAGCTCTGAGCCAAATCAGTTTCTCAGTCTAAGTTCACCTCAATTTTTTTCACCTTACAAAAATTTTTGTGCCAGCACAGTCCAAGCTGTATTTGGTCATACAGTAAGGCTGTTCAACCTGAATCAGAATCATAGAACAGCCTGGGCTGGAAAAGACCTTAAAGATCACCTAGTCCAGCTCCTCTGCCATGGGCAGGGACACCTCCCACATGCTCAGAGCCCCATCCAACCCAGCCTTAAACACTACCAGGGATGGGGCATCCAGAACTTTACTGGGCAACCTGTTCCAGAGCCTCACCACCCTCACAGGAAAGAATTTCTTCCTTACATCTAACCTAAACCTGCCCTCTTTCAGTTTGAATCCACTCCCCTTGTCCTATCCCTATACACCCTTGTAAAAAGTCCTTCTCCAGCTCTTTTGTAGGCCTACTTTAAGTACTGGGAGGCTGCTACAAGAATGAGCCAGACTGATCACTTCACAACTTCCAGTTAAGCTAACTTCACTAGGGGGTAACTTCACCTCATGCAGCTCTCTGCAAAAAACAGAAGTACAATAACCAACTTTGGCATTTCAATTCAGACTACACAGAGGATACACTTCTTTCAAACTTTCATTCTGACCACAGGCAACCCTTGCCAGTTACCAGTGTCATTACCTTCCAACTACATCCAATAGTCCAGATTAATTCTGGGGTATGAAATAGAAACTTAAGCCTTTAGTTAAAGCACTATATTGGCACGGTGACAAGTTACAATTACTTGCCAAATGACAATTCTTTCCTGTCTGACTGTGATAAGGGGGAAGATCACACTGATCTTCTTTACCGAGGAGTAATAAATTGAACACAAGAAGGTAAAAAAGCATGCACGTTTTTGCTTTGATTTTTGAGGGGGAGGCAGTACGAAAAAGTGAAACTTACCAGTCAAAACTGTCTTCTATGCATAGGAATAAAGCTCTCTCAGAAAACTACAAAGACTTAATTCAAAACTTAGTAAAACATTACATCACATTTTGGCACAAATTCTTCCAGGATCTATCAATTCATTAGCTACAACTATTTAAAGAACCGGTTGTAACCAGCATTACTGAAAATAAATTGTTACCTAAGCAGATGTCATATTGTCAGAGAGATTTCAGAATGTTTACACTAAAACTATATCACTGTAAAACAACTTCACTGAAGAAAATCTTCTGAAAATAACATTACCGTTTAGGACGAAGAAAAAAAGAATTAGCAGCAAAGCCCATTAAAATGTAAAGCAAGAGTCAAGCATCATAAATAGGAGACTACACTTTGGTTGACAAAACCCAGCGCCCACATGAATTCTCTTCCTTGCCATATAATCCCCAAGTGTCAGCATTGCACATGCCCCTGCTTCCTGGACTCACTACTGGGCTAGTGGCTTTGGTACATTAACGTTTCTACTACCCTGCAGGTTTCCCAGACCCCATCACCAGCCCCAACTGTATCTAACACCACCTCCCCAAAAAAAAGGCAAGAAAACATGTTTAAAGTGTCAACATTTCAAAGGCATCAGCTGTAAAGAAAACAAAGAATAAAACAATGTTACAGCAGATTTAGAAAACATTAACTAGTACTCAACATACAGACAGTTGTCCAGCAAATTGATACTGCAGCTCTGCTAAGGAAGCACTGTGAATGAACTCTGGATTGCTCACAATCCTCTCACACACTTCTGGCTCTCCAAATCCCACCACCACACAATTTTAACCACTGCAAAACCACTTGCAATGAGATGAAGACAAATGTATTCCAAGCAACAGTGCCTTCCCAGAAGGAAAATAAAAAACAACAACTGGAATCTACCCACTCTTGGAAGAAGACCTTGTAGCCAAGCAGTAATATGAAGAGGGGCATTTTAAGGTCAGCAGCACTCTCCCCTGAGAATGACCTCATTCTTGAATTTTCCACAGCAAATTACAGGATTTTGGAACTGTGAATCTGAGATCGTATGCAAATTCCTAAAGGATTATCTATGTGATAGCACAGACAAAGCTTTTCATGGTGCATCTCCAGCTATTGTCAAGTAAGGCATAACTGAATTCACTAAGCTGAGTGTAAACCATTCCTGCAGTTATACTGATGGAGCGAGCACATTAGCACTAGAGGCTTGCATTAATATATGGCGTAGAGTCAAGTATCGAAGTGTGGGTAATGCAAACAGTAATTCATACTGAGCTTCTGTCCAAATGCCATCTACACTGGGTTTCCATGGCAAGGTTCTGGTAGTGGGAGGGGCCCATTGAGGTGCTTCTGTGAGAAGCTGCCAGCTTCCCCCATGTCCAAGAGAGCCACTGGCAGCCAGGTCCGAGACAGACCTGCCCCTGGGCAAGGCTGAGCCCATCAGCAATGGTGGTAGCACCTCCGAGGTAATATATTTAAGAAAAGGAAAAAAACCCACAACCTGAGAAGCAGCAGCCAAAGAAATGAGGTTATGTGAGAACAACATCTCTGCAGACACCAAAGTCAGTGCAGAAGTAGAGGGAGAAGTTGCTCCAGGTGCGGGGGCAGAGATTCCCCTGCAGCCCATGGTGACACAGGCCGTACCCCTGCAGCTCATGGATGACCCCATGCTGAAGCACATGGATGCGCCCATAGGAGACTGTGACCCCATGGGAAGCCTACCGTGAGCAAGCTCCTGGCAGGTCCTGTAGAGAGAGAAGCCCATGTTGGAGCAGGTTTGCTGGCACAACCTGTGACCCACGTGGGTGTGAACTTGTGACCCCCACTGAAGCAGTCTGTTCCTGAAAGACTGCACCCTGTGGAAAGGACCCACAGTAGAGGAGTGTGTGAAGATTGTAGCCTGTGGGAAGGACTCATGTTGGAGAAGTTCATGGAGGAACTCCATGCTGGAGCAGGGAAAGAGTATAGAGTCCTGCCCCAAAGGAGGAAGAAGCAATGGTGAAAATGTGTGATGCACTGCACACAATCACCACTTCTGATTCCTCTGCACCACTGAGGGGTAGGAGAGAGAGGAAAATCAGGAATGAAGTTTAGCCCAGGAAGAAGGGTGAGGTGGGGGAAAGGTGTTTTAAGATTTAGGTGTACTTTCTCATTAACCTGCTAGAATTTGATAGGTAATAAATTACATTAATTTCCCCGAGTCAAGCCTGTTCTGCCCATGACCGTAATGGTTGACTGATCCCTCCCTGTGATTCTCTTGACCCAGGATCCTTTGGTTGTACTTCCTCTCCCTTGCTCAGCTGAGGAGGAGAAGGACAGAGCGGTGTCCAGTCAGGGTCAACATATGGCACCATTTAAGGCAAAATTTGCAACTTGCTTGTTATTATTTATCCACAAGTAACAAGCAACTACAAAAATGTGATTTTGTTTTGCACTATTACAAAAACAAATTTTGATGATACTCTGAAAGCCATATAAATTTGACATGTATAGTATAAAACAACTACACAAAAAGCAATAAAAATCCATTGGTTTACTATAGGTTTGTGCCTCAAAGTTGTTCAAGTATTATACAAGGTGGCCTAAACAAGATTATTGCCTCTGTGTTATTTGCTTGGGTTTTCCACAGTTTTTATTCTACAGGGTCTACTGAAAGCTTCTTTAAGGAAAAGTTACCATTGTCCTCTTAAAGATCTGTTATTAAGACTCTATATTTTCTTTTTAAAACTTAACCTGACTAGACCTAACTGGAAAGTTTTCTTATCCTCTGGGCCTGAGCCTTCTTCTCAGCTTACCTTCCATACCTGCACAAAGCATCTGTCCTGCCAAGCTTCAATATCTGCCTGTATTCCCCTGCCACCAGCACAGCCAGCCCAGGCTATACTGGTCACCTGGCAAGAAGACTCAAAGAGGGTTGCAAACAGAACATGTATTATCCTTCTACCTTTCTACGCTTGGGGGGCAGGGGGAAGGGGGAGAGAAGAGCAGGGAGAAGATGGTTTTAAAAACAGTACAAAAACAGTGCTGAAAATTTCCAAAATTTTTACCCTTCTACCAAATTTGAAGTTATCCACAAGATTCAAATGACATACATGGTGCAAAAAGACATTACATTCTCTCATAAATGTCAAGGAATGGCATTCTTCAGAAGTAATGTTTTCTGTACCTAACCACCATCCAAAGAAATACAAAACACCACAAAAAGGTATTAGGTTTACCTCAAGTCCTTCTTATTTAATTTTTTTAATGCAGGAAATAAAAAAGTGGTCAGAAACGTCAGAGAAAAAGTAGTAGTGACTTAAATTTTAATGTGGAGACAGAAGTCCAGGACTCAAAAAACCACAGCTTTCAAGAAAAAGAAAGAAACTTCAAGTTGGCTGCCAGTAGCACTTCTAAAGAACTTCTAGAAAAGTTCCAGTTGCAAGTTAAATACCTGATTTATATTTTAAAAAAACCCAAACGTATAAGGCAGATTACGCTGACCTCTACTATAGAATGTTCTAAGTGCCTAGCATCACACACCAAGAGAATCTCCATAAAACCTCCCAGAAATTTTACATTTTGAAGCAGCATTTTGTAGCGATCAGTCCAAGTATTCCCAGAGTCTTCAAAAATACAGCAAGCAGGAATTCACTGCAGATAATGGAAACAGCTTCACACAGTACATAGCAAGGAATGTCTCAGACAACACCACAGTATCATGCAGGGGAGGAAATCAAAGCCTCTGTAATTTAACACTGATAAATTCATTAGAAAAAAAACCTAAAGGAGTCTCAGCTACTGCTTCAGACGGTTACTTCATGATAGGAGCAGCTGCAGTGATTGTAACAGAATCACCAATAACAACAGTCAACTGAAGAGACCTGTGCATCAAATCATGAATGATGAGATCACTGCAGCAATGAAAACAGCAGGAAAAAAAAAAAAACATTTTAAAAGATGATATGGGGTAATATTGTCCATCCCATTCACATACTCTGACTGCACTTGACACAACAATGAAGTGGACTGAATGTCAGCCAAGAAAAAAATTCAGATGCAATTCAATTCCTTACTCGACTGGAGATACGTGACTTTGCAACACGGGAAAGAATTGATGTAATAAGTGCTTGAAAGTAAAAGTCACTCGGCTTATTTATTGTCTGTTGCAAAGGCTCACCTTTTAATAGTGAAATAGTCACTTCTCTGAAAAAAGTTTAGAGCATCAAAACCACACATCTATGTAAATGTGCCAATAACACATTTGAATTTTATCTTACATTAATAGGTTTTTTTGTCAAGATGATACTCATAGGAACCCTGGTGTTGAACTACTGAAGAAAACAAAAATACCTCTTCTCTATTCACAAGATACAAGCTTTTCCAATTCTGATTACGTCTTTAAAGATTCAAAACTACATCAATGTCTTCTACTCACTATTTGTGATGTGCTAACAGTCATAATTCTAAAGCAAGTCATCTCTTGAACTTACAGACCATTCCCACATACGCTTTAATAAAGTCTGCTTCTAAGAAATCTGAGGACAGCAAATTGGGAATAATTCTGTATATTCTGCAACAACTTCTTTGCAACACCCATACGGTCACCTTTTCATTGAATTTGAAGAAAGTACTGGAAACATGAACAGAGCTCTTGCAGTGACCAGGAAAGCTCGTGCCCTCCTCCTGGGCTGGATGACAGCCTGTGCATAGCAAAGACGCAGGCTGAGGAGTACAGGGCTGCAAGTCAACCTGAGAGCCCGGCCATCTGCCAGCAGTCGCTCAAGACAGGGAATGCCAACTGCATTCGGAGAAGCCAGCCAGGCTCAGGACTTCATTACAGTCCAAATACACCCCCCTAGCCCCAAGTAGCCATCGATGGTCTCTCCTGGATGACAACATCTCCTAGATGATGCACGTGGAGAAAAGGGAGAAGGTCTTTTCCTAAAAGTAACCTAAGCCATTTATTTATTATAAAATTTATTACTGTGCATAACATGAAGATTTCATTTTCTTTACTGGAGTTATTTTACCGTTACTCAGCTCTTTCCTATCTCTCTCTTCCATTTCCTTTCCTGATCTTTCAAGTTCTCACTAGCGACTGAGTTCACTCCCTCCCCTCCCTCTAAGGCATCCAGAATAGGAAATTTAACACTAAAATCAAAATTGGCATGACAGGAAAGATCAAAACAATTCTCACTCTAGACTCCTGAAGACTTAAGCAGGCATATTTCTGGGTCCGCACCTCTGCAGCTGTGATATTTCAAAATATGACTTTGCACATTTTTGAGGCTGTAGTAACTAGTCAGATTCAAGTCCTAGATCATACACACATGTGGCAACCTAAGGCATGTACAACACAGGAGCTGAAGAGCTGGTCATCTAACACAACCAAGCCAAGATTTAAAAGGCCTAGACTTTTAAAGGTCTAGACTTTTTGGGCTGGACTCGATGACCTTGAAGGTCTCTTCCAACCTACACGTTCTGTGATTCTGTGTGACTGGCTGCAGACAACTTACAACGCACGCATGGAAACACCCAACCCACCATATGTCTAAGAGGGATCCTTCATAGAAAATCTGGAGATTCTCTTTTGTCCTCCGCCTTTCTTCTCCAGAAGGAACAGAAACAGTCCCATATCAGCATACATCTTTGAAGTGAGTTGTGTAAATTGTGTCAGCGTTTTTTTTCTAGAAAAGCACGAAGAAAACAAAAGCACCATGAACAAAATTTATGCACCAGCATAAGTGGGTGCACTTCTCGGTTGTATTCTGGGGAACTGTCAAGAGCAATGAAAATTTAATGCAGACACCAGCCTCATGACTGAGCTCTTACTGCAACTCTGTGATAAATACCAGCTCCACTGTATTATGAATCACTGTTCCCTATCACACCTGAAATACATTCAGATTAGCACGCTGTGCACTCAGGCGGCTGGATAGGTGTCAAAATCTGTAAGACTGGTCTTCTTTACTTTTACTGCTTACAATTCAGAGCACTAGTCGTAGTTCAGTCCTGTTTCACAGAAGATAAATGCTACTCCTGCCTTATTTTAAATCATCATCTCTATCACCGACTTGATAACTTTAGCTCTTAGACAGAACAGTTGTATTTTTTCATTTACTATTTAATACTTTCCAAATTCATTTATTTACAGTGGTTACCAACCGAGAGAGTTTCAGTGCTATAAATGAACATCCATTCACTGTAACAAGCTATGACGATGCTGCCATTTCCTCCTAGGGCTAACGAACGTTACTGGAATCACTTAATACTTTTGTAAAAGGAATGATTACCCATTCGAGGGCTTCAATTCACACCATTAAAAACCGACAGCAGCGCAGTAAGAACAACCACGTGAGCTACAGGACCGAGCTATGTTTTGATAGCTTGCAATACAGCTACCTGTACCTCCAGTAAGTGACTCCGAATTACTCAAGTCTTAAACTGGAACTGAATACGAAAGAATCTGCTGAGAGTACCCCAAAGTTAAGAGCCCTTGCAAAGCTTGGCAAATCAAAGGCGAAACATGATACCAAACCGCCAGCACGACACGTTAATAGTGTGAGGGCCGACAGCTCCGAGCAAACGCGGCAGTAACCAGGCGGTCCCAGCGTGTACCACCGGTGCGAATGTCCCGACGCATACACAGCTGTAGGCCAGGTTTAACTGTTCGCTGCGGCTTGTCCCTCACCATACAGAAGGAAGCCGAGCACGGCGCCACCGCCGCCCTCCCCCGGCCCAAGCACGAGCTCTCCCCCGAGAGCTGTGCCGCGAAGCCGGGGCCTGGCGGAAGCCCCCGGTGAGGAGCCGCACGGCCGGCAGAAGACAGAGGGGGTTGTGCCCGGTGTCTTTCGATCTCCGGACCCCGAAGGGTGCGCAGACACCAGCGCTCGGCGACAGCGNGCCCGGCGCCGACGGCGGACCATGGCGGAGCGGCGCCTAGCCCGCCAGGGCGCGCGGCCGTACCTTGATGATCCTGCGGGGCAGCCCGGCCATCTTGTCTCGTCGGTGCAGGCTCGGGGCGCGCCTCCGCTCCGGGCGCGCGCACGGCCGGAAAGACCCGCGCAGCGCTTCCTGTGGCACCGCCCTGCGCGCGTGACGCCGGGAAATGTAGGATAAGGGATCGGTGTGGGGGGTCTGCGCACAGCACGAAGTCATCGTCAGCGGGGCCGTGCGCTGTCGGCGCGAAACCTCTGCTCGTCCTTGACTTTCAGCGTCCCTAAACCTGTGTCAAAGATGTCTTAGAACATCAGTACATGAACGACAAGGAGCTACTGACAGAGTCTAGCAAAGGGCCACTAAGGTGATGAGGGGTCTGGCACATCTCTCTGCCGAGGAGAGACCGAGGGAGCGGGTCCTGTTTAGTCTAGATGAGAAAAGACTGAGAAGGGTTCTCATCAATACATAAAAATATTTCAAACGTGGGTGTCAAGAAAATAGTGCCAGACTCTTTTCATTGGCGCCCAGTGACAGGACAAAGAGCAATGGCCATAAACTAAAACACAAGAAGTTCCACCTCAACATGAGGAAGAACTTCTTGGCATTGAGGGTGGCAGAGCGCTGGAACAGGCTGTCCGGGGAGGTTGTGGAGTCTCCCTCTGGAGACACTCAAAACCCGCCTGGACGTGTTCCTGTGTCACCTGCTCTTGGTGACCCTGCCTTGGCAGGGAGGTTGGAAATAGATCTTCCAGCCCTAACAATTCCATGGTTCTGTGGTGTTTGTTTTAATAACACCTGGTTAGTGGACCTTCTTTTTCAGCAGAAAGAGGAATATTGTAATAGCTGGAGTATAATTACTGCACAAGCGTACTAGGACATTACCACAGTTGCATGGTAATAGTAACATCTAAGAATGTGCGTCAGTATTTATGGGAAATAAAAGCATAGAAAGATGAACTAATTTCCCATAGGTTACTCAGAAGGCCAGCAACACAGCCAGGAATAGAGCCCTATTTACACATGATTCCTTGTCAAGTGATTTCTTCTGGTTTAAAACAAGACTTGGTTTTAAACGGGACATAATTTCTGTGTGCTCTGGTAAAAAGTGAAGTTCTTGGCAATTGCAAATCTAGGAGAAATACTCCATGACTCCCAACAGTTATTTAGATATCAAAGCATCTTCACTGGGCCATACCCTCAAGACAAACGTAATTGAAAATTACGTACTTTGTCCCACTGCACCACTGCAAAGGCCAGGATGGAGAGCACAATCCTCCTCCCACAAGTCTGTGATTATCACATCACTGCTGGAATTACAGTGGTTCCAAGAACAAAGTTAGGCAATGACCTTATTCACCAAAATGTGTTCTATAATGCTACTATAGGCAGGAAAGGTAAAGAGGTAATTGCAATTAGGCAATTAATACACTCAGAACAATTCAATGAAGCTGCTGACCATCTTCCTGTGACAGCTTCTGCTGTCATCAAATTACTCACTGAGTGGGTGCATCCAGGCCAGCTGAGCCTGTGGCTGACTAATCTTATTTCCTCCTCCTATCCCTCTTTGCAATCTTATAGAAGTTTCACTGTAATTACAACCCTCGTTCAAACCCCAGATTAATTATTTTTGCATAAAAGTACTTCTATACTTTTACCAAATATTGTAGAAAATCTGTTCTATCAGCAAAAACCAGATGTATGTATGTACACATACAGAATGAATACTCACAGTAATATCCAAATTTTATATTAAAAATGTTCAGTAAATCACAGAGTAATTTCACAAGAGTTGCTATGATGTGTATGTACAAAGAGAGAAACTAAGGCACAGAAGTGCAGTGTTTTTTCATTTAGCAGTAATTTAAAGTGTCATTGGACAATTTCAGAATTATCTGAACTGGCAGGACTGGGTGAAACTGTACTGAGAGAAGAAAAAAAACCCACCAGTTATATGCTTTATGAAGTTAGAACATCAAAATGGCATGCTACGAGTAGGAGCCTTCATTGTAGGAAATAATCTTTGATTTTTTTCATTAAGTGGCTGCTTGAATAGAGACATAATATTGTTTCCTTGAACTATGGTAATCAACAGGAACACAAATTATTTAGGCTGCGCATGACTGCTGAAGCACTTTAGTTTTGTCATCTGTTATTTACAGTTGCAGCTTCCTCCTTACCAGTAACAGGATGGACCAGTGATGAGATGGTGTGAGATATGCTAAAGAATAAAGAGGGCCTACTGACACGAGCCTTGGTGTTTATTCTGGGTGTTTATAGACTGACTTAAAACATAGAAATCCATCTGTCTACAACATGACTTGAGAAAACTTTAGAATTAAGAACATAACTAAACTACAGTGTCTCATTAGAAATTTGATTTCTACATTTATAGGATAACCTCATAGAAATTAAGATACAGTATTTCAGGAGTGGAGGCCCATCCATCCCCATTGTAAAGACACAACCTTTGCAATGAAACACATCCATCCATTCACAAATTCAGGTCCACTTCTAGGTATGATTGTGTAGTACCTTGCCAGTTTAAAAGGAAATAAAGGAAGCCAAATGCTTATTCCTAGGAATATTTTGAAACGTTGGTTTCTATGAAAAAAATAAAAGTGTATTATATTCAGTTTGCCAATGATCTAGCCTGAATGATTTTCCTAAGTAACAATTTCCTAAATATGCCATTGCAGCAAAAGAGCTAGAACAGCCAGGTTCCAATTTTCCATTTCTCAGAAGGGCTGTGTGTGTGTGTGCAACTGCTCACACAAAACCCACGCCAGTGCAGATGATATCTTTGATTTATAAATTTGTTCTTCTAAAACAGAGCTAACCAACATAGTCCTGCCCTCATCACTGCATAGCATCTGCGGCCTAACCATAGCTCAACCATCTGATCAGTTAGGGCATTTCCTGAAGAAGTTTGTAACTGACTATTGGACTAAGAGTAGGTTGATGGTTTATCTTCAGTAAGAGAGCAACCTAGAAACAAAACTCTCCAGGTTTCCAGAGACGTCAAGTCCCAGAGGTCTGGAACTCAGCATTAGTGCCTCCATAGTATCTCTAGAGGTAACGGAGAGAACAACGTTCCTGTTGAGCCAACACAGATTGAGCGACTCCCCCCTTTGCTGTCTACAAGCTGCTGAGGCAAGCAAGGGCCTTGGCAGTTAATAACCCCATATCCAGACATGCTGGAGAGGTGTGTAGTCAACGCTTCTGAGCTGTCCTTAAGCAATTCCCATCTCCCTTTAGAAAGCAGTAATATGTCAGAACATGCTGCTAAGAATACGTTTGCAGAACATTATGCATCAGGGAGGGGGTAGACCTCATCTACTATCTCCTAAAACTCATTTTATAGAAACCACCTAAAAATAGCCTGGAAGCCTAACAGGGTATGTGGTTCAGATTTTCTAAAATGAAAATAAAGTTCTGTGGTACCTTCAATTGCAACTCTCCAGAACTAGGATTTAAGTTACAAGATTTGCCGTTGCAGGGATGTTTTAAAAGCACACATTTCCAGAATGAAACCTTACAGGAAAAAAAAATACGTCATTGCAGACAAGCAGTACAGGCTGTAGCTTCAAATTAAAGCTTTTGTTGATCTTTACAATCTTGTTAATGAATTAGCTTCTTAGCCATTAACAACTCAATGCCACCATTAGGAGACTTGCTGGTCACATTCATCAGGAACATTAGAAACTCTACTTTTTCAAACTTGTGTTTGAAGAGAGCACAGGTATGTGCAAGTGTGTTTCTGTATGCAATCCTCAGGAAGTACATATAGCACTGAAGAGTAAAAAATTGTCTTTATTAAAGCAAATAAATTGATGTAGGAAACAGTAATGTAGGAGCACCACAGAAGTCTTCTATTGTAATCATGACTAATATACTCAAGCATATCAAGTTTTAGTATTTTTTTATTGGGAGACAATTTCTACGGGGCTAGGGAGGTTTTTAATTTTTTTTAAGAGTTGCAGCTCCATATAGAGAGATTAAAAAGTGTCTTGCACTGGAGAAAGAAACAGGTGAAATTTACAGTGGTGTCCAGCTGTGAAGGGAGTTAATTTCAAGTTTTCCACTGCACAGCAAAGAATTTTTGTCTCCTGCATGGGTGAACAATACCTTTTGAGAAAGCAGCTAGGAATCAGAGTTGTCAACCACAGTCATCATCTTCCCTGAGTTTAGGCAATCTTTTAAAAAAGATCTGACAATTAATTCATAAGCACCTTCAAGGAAAGTCAGAGAAGCCTTAATTTTACTTAGTATTTCCTAGGAAGGAAATCAAGGCCTAATGTGCTTGTCAGAGGTTCACACACAAGCAGCACACATTGTATTTGCATACAGGTGTGTCACACTGCAGCTGACCAGGAGAAAGCCAGGAATCCTGAGCAGTTCCTCCCACGTTGTCACAAACTGCTCCTGGCAAGACTGACTTTCAAATAACTGTTTACCCCCACTATGCCTATGGACAAGATATTCCTAAAGTTCACTCTTTAAATGAAGATTCATTCCTTTCTTTTAATTTCCAGAGTGCACTTGTTTCAGACAGTTTATTATCATTTTATTTTTTCAGCACCGTCCTTGGGTTTAAAATTCTCAAAGTGTTTTATTTGTCCATCAGTAGAACCACTGTCTTGCATGTATTGGATGATTGCTTGATTGTGTAGGATGCTGCCTTCATCCTAGTACAAGGATGTCCTTGTGGGAATCATGGGCTGATACACAGCAGAAAATACATAGAACTGTGTTGCTTCTGTTTGGGGCATGAGCCTAGATCAGATGCCTCTGTATCTGCACACAGAAACGCGCTGGAATGACAAAGTGAGTTTATCTCCACAAATCTGGAGGAGCTTTGTAGTGGGGCTGTGATTTCTCACCTTGGTTGCATCTCTCTAAGTAGTATGTAAAACATTTTGACCTGTATCTGCCCCCTTCTATGGTGTAATGAATCTAATATTGCAGGGACCCCCAAAATGGATGTCTTCCATCTTCCTCTGTATAGAAAAATACTCAAGAAGAAACCTTTGCCAGCGCTACTGGGAGTGATCAGCTCTTGACTACTGATTTCTGGCTGTACTTCTGCTATACTGCTGGAAGTTATCAGTGTAACTACAACTCTGCAACTGCAGACAAAAGTTAACTCTGGAATTGTGAGGCTTTCACTGATGGCAGCATGAAATTGCAGCACCACAGTCATTGACCAGAAAAGATGCAATTGTTAGAAGATGTCTGGAAGAGGTTGCAGCCTTTCAGGAGACACTATCCCAGTGTGTAATCCCAGAGTAATGCTGTGACAGGAATGGAGACACAGTCTGCTGACGTGACTTAGAGGCTTCATGGATATGTAAATGCCTAAAGTTCTAGAACCATTTCAGATACCAGAGCAGCAGGTCAGACAATTGATTTTTGTCTTCTTGTCTTTTATCAGTGTTGTGTAAATACAACCGTGTCTTTGAAACACTTTGTGACTCAGTCTATGAAAGAAGTACAGTAAATAACCCCAGAGCAGCAGTGTGCCTGGGACATTCAGGTGAGTTTTCTGTATGCCTTGAATATTGGAAACATGCAATTTCATCTACATTAAATCCACTGGCCTTCCCTGTGGAAGAGTATTACAGATCTGTGAAGACCTGTCTGGCTGAACAGTGGAAGCTGCTGCAGCCACTGTGTAATTTAACATGGAAAGCAAGCAGGCTTGCAAGCTTGTGAAATAACCAATAATGTTAGAGATGTCCCTTCGAATTATGGGATTAGAGGGGGCTATTTTGCAGCTAATATAAGACTATGGCAGGTTGGCATATTTCCAGGACTGGCAGGTGCACTGCTGCCTGTTGCTGGGGCATTGTGCCCTCTCCCTCAGCTGAGCAGCTGCTGCCAGTGCCGAGGTTGCCTCAGTGCCTCCACTGTGCATTTGAGCTCCCAAACCCTCCCAGCATGGGGACCACAAGAGGGAGCAGTGAGTGCTTCACTAAGGGTCCTATGAGGAGCAGCTGAGGGAGCTGGGGGCGTTCAGCCTGGAGGAGGCTCAGGAGGACCGCATCATTCTTTACAACTACCTGAAGAGAGGTGGTAAATAAGGTGGGAGTTGAACAACTTGTGACAGTGTATTCCACAGTGGCTAATGATTGGCTTGTTGCACACCAGGTAATGAATGTGGATTTTTGTGGACAACAGCACAAGAGGAAGTGGCCTCAAGCCAGGGGAGGCTCAGGTTGGACAGCATGAGGGTTCCCTCCACAGGAACAACTGGTAAACATTGGAACAGGCTCCCCAGGGAGATGGTGGAGTGACCATCACTGGAGGTGTTCAAGAAATGATCGGACATGGCACTTGCTGCCATGGCCTAGGTGTCAGGGTGTAGATGAGTCAAAGATTGGACTGGATGATCTCAGAGGTCTTTTCCAGCCTAACTGATTCCGTGAATCTGTGTTTGTGTGTCCGCTTGCTCCCCTGGCCCGGCCCGGCCTAGCCCTTCCTGCCACCATATTATCATGAAGTGCCTCAGGGCTCGTCGCCGGTGCCGGAGCAGCGCTGAGGGCAGAAGAGGAGCCGGGCGAAGGCGGTGCCGGTGCCCCTCGCCGCCCGCACTACGAGTCCCGGCGTGCCGCGGGCCTAGCCGCCGCCGGAGCCGGAACGGGCGCGCGGCGCCGCTTCCGCCGGCGGGGCTGGTGCGGGGCGCGCGGTGGCCGCCGGGGAGTGCGGGACAAGGCCGGGGAGAGACTCTGCGTATGTTCGGAGGGGCTGAACCCTGAACCCTGTGCGGCGCGCTCAGGACTTTTATAACGGGTAGTCTTGTGCTTGCTTTGAAGGATTAGTGACTTTTTTTAAATGCTAAAGATCTTCTTTAATTCTAAGCCTCCGGTTTCATGTCCCCGCGTGTTGCTGGCACACGCGTTGGAGTTCCTGTGCGCTGTCTCAGGGATGGGACTGTTCCCATTCAAACTGGAGTGGTTCTCGCAGTGGGGCCGGGAACGGGCTGGGGCCTGACCGAGGTTCGCCGGGTTCCTCGCACCCTTTTTGTTAATGAGCTTCTGACGGCAAGTTATGAGCAGCTCTGTAGGTGTTGGTGTTCCCCTAACTTCCGCAGCATTGGCACAGAGAAAAAGAATGCTGCATGATTATGTGTCGAAATTGGCAAATGCACATTACTGGTGATGTTCTGAAGCACGAAATATCACGTATTTTTAATTTTTTTTTTAATGTGTATGTCCTTAAACTTTTTCCAGTTACGTTTTTCTAGGGTTCATTATAGGTTTCTATTTAAAGCTTTTTTTTTTTTTTNACATGGCACTTGCTGCCATGGCCTAGGTGTCAGGGTGTAGATGAGTCAAAGATTGGACTGGATGATCTCAGAGGTCTTTTCCAGCCTAACTGATTCCGTGAATCTGTGTTTGTGTGTCCGCTTGCTCCCCTGGCCCGGCCCGGCCTAGCCCTTCCTGCCACCATATTATCATGAAGTGCCTCAGGGCTCGTCGCCGGTGCCGGAGCAGCGCTGAGGGCAGAAGAGGAGCCGGGCGAAGGCGGTGCCGGTGCCCCTCGCCGCCCGCACTACGAGTCCCGGCGTGCCGCGGGCCGAGCCGCCGCCGGAGCNGACAGAAAACATAAGATGTCTTTCTGCTTCTGTGAAATTTTGGGTAATATTTAAGGTATTCTAAATGGTGTTTCTGAGTTTTTAGGTGTAATGCTTTTGATGGGATGAAACTAATTAACTGCATTTAGCTAGTTTTTAAACTACAGCAAGTGTTGTTTATAAGTAGTTCTGGTTTTGTACTGGGTGATGATATTTACATTGTGAACAAGAAAAGCATATTTCACAAATAATGTTATGGAGTGTGCAGAAGGAAGAATGCAAACTTTAGGTGGGTGAGTACCAGTAGCCTGTGAGAAGACAGAGGCACGGAAGCTTTTTTTAAAGCTGAACCTTCAAAGACTCCCTCTCAGTAAATAAAGTCTTACTCTACTTTTGACTGTTAAGGAGACAGGTACCATTAAGTGATAAGGACTTCTAAACAATTGACAATGAAGAATTATGTTACACAAATTTTATTTTTCCTTAAGATATTAAAGAAATTTAATTGTTAGTCGTTTGTATCCTGAATAGTTACGAAACTGGTTTCTTTCAGAGGATGTTCAGCAGAGAAGAGGTTCTTTGAGTTCCATCTTGTCTGGGATTGGTTTCCTCTCTGCTGTCAGCATGGCAATGTCACTTAGAACTGCATGGTCCAGCCTCTTTTGGATGCGTTCAGTAGCAACCTGTAAGCAGGTCCCATTGCAGAGTAAGTAGTGATGAAATTGTGGAAGTGCTATATTAAAATTTGTTCCTTGAGAGCCTCATTCCTGTACTGTTTAAAGTAATGGAAGCATGGAAATGATTTTTTTGTTTGAACAGAATCAAGTCTGTTAGTCTGTGCTCTATTCTAATAGTAATCTATAAAATGTCTTTGTTTTTTCTTTTTTTGTGCTTTTAAAATCTTCATGGTCCAAATAGGAGGCTCCCCAAATTTATTGATTGGCTTGTAAATACTACCCCTCTTACCACTGATTATCATTGAAGATTCAAATTTATTTTTTCAGACTTAGATAAGTGGTGAGAAGAGGCTACAGAAAAATCTCATTACTTAACATAAACAGAGACCAAGTAGAAACAGGCAGTACTATTTCTTAGATTTTTGTCCATGTTTTACACGTCAATAGAAAGACATAAGGAAGATAGTAAAGATGGTAGAAAAGACAGTAATGGAGAAAATAGAATGGACATCTTACATTTGAGAGGTAAGTGGGCAAGGAAGGGAAAGAAATTTTAGGAAGAAATATGAACTAGTTGCAGTTTACCAGAACTCAACTGCTTAATAACTAAGAATAGTTTAATTAGAAGAACTGGAGAGTGGAAGTGCTAACAGTAATTCTGAATTTAAGAACATGCATCTAAAATATTTCTGAGTGGAAAATAGCTACACAAGTTTCTTCTTGGTTTTTTCAGCCTTTGCAATCTTGTCACAATGCATGCTCTCTCGCTCTGCTAGGAGCAGCCATGGAGAATCCTATTTGTATTAAAAGATAGTCTAAACAAAATAACATCAGATAAAGCCAAAACCTTGCTATGACTTAAGAAAAAGTTTAGAACATGTGAAGACTTGTTTCTTGTGATCATAATTCTGTTCTAAAAGCATAGTTGTTGAAAAAGCTTCATTGGGCACAGAAACTTCCACGTGGATTTGTGTCAGGTTCTGGCAGTAAAGGGAGGGGGTTCTTAGTGGAAGTCAACTCCAGGCACATCCCAGGCCCGCCTTGGGCATGTGTACCGGCATTGTTTTGGAAGGCAATGCCTACAGGATGATTCCTGTGTGAGGGGCTGTTGAACACCTATTATTAGGCTTGTGTTTGGACTCTTATGATCTTAAAAATCTTTTCCAACTTAAATTATTCTATTTAAAAAAATGGGAATCAAACCCTGGGGGGAAGGGACTTGGAGTGGTCTGTGATTCAAGCTCCTGCTCAAAGCAGGGTCAGCTCTGCAGTCACACTGGGTTGCTCAGGGCTTGCTGGGTCTTCTCTGGACAGAGAACTCACAAATCTACCTGGGTCTCAATCCCCCTGGTTGGCTGTCCTCATGAGAAAAACATTTCTCTACATATCCAATCAGAGCCCTTCCTTTTAATTTTTATAATAACTATTGCTATGAATGAAATTATGACCTTCCCTCTAAGTCATAAGGTAATTTTCTTTACATATAAAAAGGATATTTCCTAATGGTGAATTCTACAGGTATTTTGTTCATATAGTGATTTTACTCAGGAAAACAATACCATTAGGAAGGTAAGTATAAGCCACAGCTGCCTGCATACTGTGTTTTTTTGATTGCACTGCCAGAAAGCTGAGTAGTAAAATGAACTTCTATTTAGACAGTATTTGGGTTTTGTTAATCTAAAACTGAATATGATTATTATCCCTGATTAAGACTTGAAACGGAATGAAAATTGAAAATGTATACATTTTAAATTGAGCACAGCTATGCTTGTTTCTACATCAGAGTTCTTTACTTGGGTTTTTATTGCAGATGGAGCTGTGTATCATGCTTGTCATAAATCTACATACTCAGTTCTCCCTGAAGACTACAACTGGTATGTAAACGTGCTTAGATGTGTGGCCTTTTTGTGTAATGTTTATTCCAGGGCTACTCTCTCTCTCTCTGTCGTGAAGTCGTCACATAATGGTATCAAACACATCTATTGCCAATATTGGATATATGTAATAATTTTAGCTAAAGTACTGTCTCCAATAGCAATGATTTTGAAGTTAACACTTCAGTGTAATGAAAAGTCATGCAGGACTCCTTCTAAGCATGTTGATGACCTCCAGTACCCCTCCAGTTTTGTTTGTGGAAGAGCAAAATTAGCTTTGAGTAGTCATTTCCATTGATGCTTGTTGTTAGGACAAAGTCTGGGTATTTTTGTGCTGCTGCATGGGAAACCTGTGTAGAAATGGGAAAAGATGATACAAATATAGTGAGAAACACTGAATTTGTGTCGTCCACAGTTTTAGGAAGCTTAATGTGTCATGGGGAAGAGGAAAGAAGGTGAGAAAATTCTTACAATGGCACTCTCAGTAGGACTTCTTGTTCAGCATTTTTTACATAATAGAAAAGTTGGAACCCCAAACAGAGCTTTGTTTCCTGTTACTTCATTACGGATGCCATACATCTTGTAAAGGCATGTTGTCCTAGAGATCATTATCCCTATCTGTTTAGAGTTTTATATGCATCTCTTTAAGTGTTTAAGATTTTTTTTTTAACTCATATTTCCAGCTATTTTAATAATTTATTTTAGCCCTTTTTTCCTCTCCATCAAAAAAGAAAAAGGAAGATGACTGAGGAAACAAAAAATTGGAGGTTTGGATCAAATATTTATGCCACTTATTTTATAGAAGATTATTAAGGATTCATAAATGCAGGGTCAAATACAGTTTCCTTTGATACTTGTGCTGCTCAGTTGCTCAGTGCTTCTGAAAGTTATGAGTTTTTTTTTTATTTTTATAGCAAAGTGGAACTTGCAGTGACTTCCGATTTGAAGACAATTGTCTGCTACCACCCTTCACTTGAGATTCCATATGAGCATACAAAAGTATGTCCGAGTGTGCACATTTATTTTTCTTACTCTTGTAAATGCGTTTAGTAGCTCATAGGTTTGAGTCTTTAGAGCCTGTTTTTTAGTTTGAAAGGCTTTTTAGTATGTGATCAGCACATCTGTGAAGTAAATGACTGATGAATATAGCTGCTGCCACAAGGAGGAATTTACTTGTAGTTGAATTGAGGGAAGGTTGCAGAGTGAGAAAAGCTCAGATATCACAGCATACAGTAGCTTTAGCAGAATTAAACAAGGCACTAAGAGACGTGTGCGCCACAGAGAAAATAACGTCTGTCTACACGGGTACTACTTGGAGTGATTGGAGTGCAGGTTATGGCTCACATGTCCTACTGGGCAAGAAAATACAAAGAAATACTGCTGCTACTATTTCAAGTTGAATTTTAAATTTCGTTCATCATTGAGTTCATAAAAGCCACAAAGAACTTTAAATATTGATTTTTATCTATCAGTAGTACTTTCAATGTGTTTTTACATTGACAAAAGTAAATCTAGTGTTGTGGTTTAACACCTAGAAAAATTTTCTAGTGTAGACTTTTTGTTTGAATTTCCAGTTCTCATGTGCTAGTAAAATACTACAGCTGGCAGCTGTGTTGCTGAAGTACCCAATGTGAAAATTCTCCATTGAAACCTAAACCATTTTTGCACTTTTTGCCTGCAAATTACATAGCAGTATTATTAAATCTGTCAGTTGCATGTGCCTCAAGAAAAACAGGTGTAAAAGGCTAAAACAAGGAAAAATATTTGTAATAGTGGTAGTAGTTACATTTCCAATTGAAAGCAAATTACTTGATCTTACCTGTTGCATTAAAAATTAGGAAATTACATTCTTCTCAAAGGTACATGTCCTCTAAAAGATTTTTAGCAATAATGATGCTTACTGTGAATAAAATTCTGACTGGGAATAGTGTGGATACTTTTGTGTTAGTAGAACTGAAGCTGATGATTCAGCTAGTGAATTGTAAGATTGAGATCTGCAATAATGACTACAAGAATGCTGGGTTTGGGGTAGGGTCATCAGCTATAGCACCTAGGGTAAGTAGATGTGTCTAGACACCTGCTTCATGGTGGTGTGATTTCATTCGGAGTGGGAAGGTGGGAACAATAAACAGCCAGTGCAATTGCAGGTATTTTTCTGCATTTTTTTTGTTTCAGCTGTTAGATAGCATTACAGATTACTCTTATGTAGCTTGGTGTTTTTACTTTCTCAATTAAATAAAACAAGGAGAAACAGGACATATATATACATTACTGTTTTGCTAGCCCATACCACGGCCAGATCCAGTGAATAATAAAGAAGAAAACCTTGATCAAGTTTTAAAATCCAGATTGAATGAAAAAGAGCTAAAGAACAGTAGAGGTCCTACAATTGAAGAGCTCAGCAAAATGTTTTACACAACAAAACATCGCTGGTATCCTGTGGGACAGTAAGTATTTTCTTTTTGATTTGTTTGTTCCTTTTGGAAGTAAAGGGAAATACAGAAATAATTTAATGACCAGATTCAACCTAGGATAAGTCATGTCAGACAAGATGCCTCTAGCATTTGGGCTACTGCATAAAATTTTCAGTGCAGTGTTGGATAAACGGAAGATTGTATTTAATGAGGAGATTTTGTTGACACTGCTCCTTTGATAGACTTTCCCACTTTTTTCTGTAAAACGTGTGACAGTGTAGAAATTTCTCATACATCCAGTTAGCTACTGCTTTGAGTCATTTATTAAAGTTCCATAACAGAATCTAGTATGTAAAATACCCTCAATGGACATAACCAAATACAGCTTGGAAACATGCATTGCCTACTCCTTAGCAACCTCAGTGGAATGATTCTCATACTTAAGAGTGGTAGAGGTCTTTCATTTGGAATGATGAAAAGTGCTGTTTGGTGTGCCTTATATTCAGAAAGAGGTGCATGTATACATGACTGAGCTTAAAGAGGAGCTCTGGACATTCAGGTATACTAATGTAAACAAGCAGCATTCTGGTGTGCGTTACTCCCTTCCACTCCATGTTATGCCATCTTCCGATAGCTCCTAATTTTATAGCTATGGAGACATAATACAGGCAAATTTTTTTTGTTGTTGTTGTCCACAGAAAACTTTTTAATTAATATACTTTGGGAGTAGATATAAGGAATGGAACGGTAGGACTTTTATGACCAAAGGGTAGCTGTCACTTTTAATGAAGATCAGACAGGATCTGCCTTGTTTAGCATGCATAATTAAGAGGAAAGGATGGACCATTTTTTGTTCTGAAGAATTTGTTTTTTAGTTTTTCTGCAAAATATTACACTATTTAACATACAGTGTGGCACAGCTCCTTTGCACATCTTTTTCTATGGTAATCATTTTAGCCAAAGGGAAGGCTGACCATGTAATAAAATTAACTTCACACAAAGGATTAAGAATAAACAGCAGCCTTTGTGCCTATTCAGCTGTAGAACTGATTGGATTATTGCGTGCTTGTAGCAGATGTAGCAATAGAAATGAGTAGCATTATGTAACTCCACAAACAACAGAGATGATGTCTAATGAGTGGTGATGGATTGTGCTCGTATATCTTGTGTTTCCTTGTGTAACCTCAGATCACTCACTGGGGGCAGAAATACCATGAAAATAAAGGCTGTCCACGGGTTGCACTCACTGCAACCTTTTTTTTTCTTTTAGGTATCATAGAAGACGCAAGAATCCTAATCCTCCTAAAGACCGATAAGGAAGATAACTTCTTGTTCATCAGGACTTTGCTGTTAATTTTGATTGGAAATAAAGTTACAGAAAGTGACATGTTTGGCTGTAACAGACAATTATTAACTTGATTTGACTGTCATTTTCTACTAAAAACAACGAAATGGCACTGACAAAACAGAGAGTCAGTGGAGGCAGTTGCGCATTCCTGGTCAGCAAATGGACTAGTCTTAGAACAGGATGTAACAGGGATGGAGTGCTCTGATTAAACTCAAGAGGTCAGAGGCTTATCATTGGTCAAGTGAATCCACACAAATCTTGTGTCAAAATGGGAAGTCTAAAAATGGATGTGTTCAAGTTCGGTGATTTTGAGTGAGATAGAATTTTTTTTTCTTTAGGAATGTAGTAACTGCAGGTGGGCTTGAATACAGAAGTATTAATGAAATAGTATTTATGAAAAATATTATATGAGGTATTTGTGAAAACAATTAAGTAGTTTTCCTTCTTCTGTTACCCTTGCAAGATACCTGGTTCCATGCTTAATTCTACATCAGCCAAGTGATTGTATTTAAGCCTATTGTTGTGTATGGAAAACTGGCCAACTTGGTTAATTTTTAGCATCCGAGACAAATAACTTGCCCTTCTAAATCATCCAGCCTTCTCACATATCTGAGAACTTCTGTGTGCATTTGTGGTTCATGGGGGATTTTTTGTTTGTTTAATCCCACCCCAGCTACCACTTAGTGAGGAAGCTGTGTTCATACATAGGTGGACTAGCTGTAGCACACTAGAAGTGGTTTATACCAGCAAGGTGATCACTGCTTTTTGTAGCGTACCAAGGAGGAAAGATTGACCCTTTATTACATAAAATGCTTTAAATTAAAAGAAAACTGTCTGATTCTACTTCATTGCTTTAGCATTTTGTAGTGCTTAAATGTTCTTCCTCTTGTAATATTCTGTGTCATGTAGCATTTTTTTCTTTCAGGAAAAGGAAAAAAAACCTTTGTTCCAGTCTACAGTTTTAGGCATCAACCGTCTGATAGAAAGGGCTAGCTTGGAACATTGTGCTGCTGCAGAGATCCCAGTGACTTCATAAAGCCTTCTTAGTAGATCCTTCTAAATAATCAGGAAATAATTATCTCATATACATCATATATTTTTATTGCATTTCCCTTCCAAAGTACTTTGGATAACCTAGGAAGGGGTTTGTTTCTTCTGTTAGCCTAGTGTCATTTTGCCAGCATGCGTTTTCTACAGGTTTTGCTAGAAGTTGAGTACCACTCATCTTCTTAGTTGAGAAACTGTTAGTTTCTAAAGATACTACTGAATAACCTTTTTTCCCTTGAACACCCTTTATTTGTGAAAAAAGCAATGTTGGATGTCTGTAAAAAGACTGCTGTTAAATACTTGTGGAAAATTTTATCGAAAACTAGTGCTAGTGCATTTTTAACTCTGAATGCTGGGTAGCTGATAATGATTCATCATGGCAGAGCATGAAATCATTTTGCTCTTTCACTCTGGTGTGCTTATAAGATACCAGAGTCCATGCTCAAGCCAACATCAGCCAGCTGACTTTGGCTTCCTATTAATGGTGTATTGCTTACATAATAACTCTGCTGCTGTGAAGTAATGTCTGTGGGGTCCCTGTGAAGGAAGGCTGCTTAACTCTGTAAATTCAATCCCATGAACATAATCGTGGCTTTTTCTGCCTGGAATATAATTTTTTTTAAATAGATTATATCAATTTGTAGTACAACAAATTTCAGTGTTTTCATCAGTTTGTGGTGCCTGGTAAGAACTCCAGTGTATGAGTGAGCTTACATCTTGTGTAGTGTTCTGTTATATTCCAATGCATAAAATTGATTCCTCTTTATTTTTGGAAAGCTGAGACCTAATTTGTCACCATTTGACTTCAGTCCAGTGCAAGAAGAGATATCCTTGGACTAATTTAAACTTAAAATTGTTTTCCCCTGCTCTTTTCCCCATATTTTTGCTTATTGCTGCCTAATGCTGCTAAGAAATTTTGCTTTACAGAGAAATCTTCTGTTATGACATTGGTCTGTTCTTGCCTGTCAAACCCTGTTTGTGATCAACCATCCACAGCCACTGTAGAAATACTGGATTTCACAATGTTTCCCAAACACTTTTGGATGCTTTTCAGGCATTTTGAGAGCTAAAAATCGATGATGTGCTTGGCTGCTATCTTTAAAGTACTTCCTTTTCTGACCAGTGGCTGGAAACTGTTTAAAACACATGTTCACTACATGTACCCTGTGCCCTTCTGTTATTAATTCATGACACTGGTATTTTAAAATCTTTCCCTGCATTGTGCTTCTGCTTTCAATGTTACTATGTTTTTTTTTACTAAATATTTTTCCTGGGTTACCCGAGGCATGACACAATTAAAATATAACTCTCACAGTAATCTGAAGCTCTGTTCTTGGTTTTCTAGGTCTCAAACAACTGTCTTTGTTTCTCTTCACTTGCAAACTTGGAATTCAGAATTCATCCACTTGGTTATTGTTCCACTTCTATGCGAAAAAAAAAAAATAAATTGAAAGTTAGTTTGGGATTTGTTTTCTGTTGCCAGTGCTCTTTGTAATTTAAAACTTAAGTTGCATAAAATTCGCAATGTTAAGTCTGTTCTGGCACTTTGTATCCAAGTTTGGCACTTAGCCATTTTCTTTGTATCTAGTAGCTATTGAGTGTTCCAGAGCGTCTTAGGGTCGTTGCACAGTAAGTTGGGTACATCTTACTGAGGGATTTTTGTTTTTTAAATGTCTCACTAAAAGTCTCCTCAGGCCTTGCTTGTTCTGCATGCTGTTTGAAAACTCTGTTTCAGTCACGTATCAAAAATTTTGCCCTTAATTCACAGAATCACAGAAGTGTTAGCTTTGGAAGGAATTTCTGGAGATCATATTGTCCAACGTTGTTGCTAAGGCAGGCTCACCTGCAGCAGGTGACAGGAAGGCAGCCAGGTGCATTTGGAATGTCTAGAGAGGAAAAAAACTCCACAACCTCCTTGGGCAGCCTGTTCCAGTGCTCCCGAACAGGAATTCGGACCATTTAAATCGCAGTTCAGTTAATCTTGGTGCCTCAGTGAAAAGAATTCTTTTCCCTCCTCTAACTATCCCCAGATTGAAACAAAACGGATGCTTGTAGGACGGGTTTTTCCCTCGGGCGTGCGCCGCGGGCGCTGCTGTGCAGGCTGTGTTGGCACCACCGGGAGGCAGCACCGCACAGGGCCCGTCCGCGGCCGGGCTCTGCGGGCAGCGTGAACCCCGAGAGGCCGCCTGGGCTGCTCCAGTACTGACACCCGGGAGTACTGCGGGGAAAGGAGCGCCCTAGCACCTCCCAAAGGGCTTGGGTTTCGAGGCTAAAAGGTTTTTAGCCTGTTTGCTTTAGCTGATGTAGGGTGTCTCAGAGACAAAGAAAAGCTCCATCATCCTAGTCTGAGAAAAAATTGAGTCGACAGTGGGGCAGTAATGGGACCCATGTGACAAGTGTCGTGACTTTGTTTCACTTCCCCATGACTACGGTGGAGGCAGCAGTTATCCACCTGCCCATCCGCACACCCATCCTTCCCTCCCTCCCCACCTCTCCAGCTATTAAGTTCTGTAGGAAACTTCTCTCTTGCTGCTGTTGTAATAGATCTGAACTTCATCTGTCATGTCCAAATTCTGCTGTACCACAATAAATCATTGTGGCAGGTCATTAGAAGTCAAAGTACTGACTGCTTGTTAAAGCCAGCACTGCATTTCAGTTACTCCAGTCTATGAATTCTAGAAGCTTCTCTGCTGTAATTTCTCACATGCTCATTCCATCCTCAAAGCCAATACAAAGTTGTAAAATGGAGAGATCAAATAGATGTGGACTGCATTCCTCATCTGTATATTTTATTTTAATGCTACAACATAACAAAATTGACCTAGAGCAAACCCACTAGTCACCACTATAAAGGAACAAATTGTGTACCTCCAATACATAAAAGTTTGGGTTATCTCCCAGATTGAGACAGATACTAATTAGACATCTAAACCTGAGTTAATCTTCACAGGCTCCCCTTATGGTCAGCTGGCACAGCAAAAGCACATGTACAAGGCAGTTGAATGTTTTAATGTTTTATTGTCTAGAATATGCCACATAGTTGTTCTCTGGAGATGCATTTTCCTTTTCTGTGAAGGGAGGATGAAGATGAGATTCAGATATCTATATCAGGGCCTTTCTCTTTCTTTTTTTTTTTTTTTTTTTCCTAATTTAGGAGTGCATCTAGGCAAAATACTCTTAAAATTCAGATGAAACCATTTTTGGTGTTTCTGCTAGCCTTCAAGTAGTCTGTATGTAGGAGCTCTTGGTTTTCTATATAGAGTAATTCACACATTTAATTTGTAAATGTACATTGTGTATGGGATTTTAATCTCACCTTCTTGTATTTAATCAACCCTCTAATGCTAAAAATAATAAGCTGTTTGGAGAAATAAGATAGTTAATTATGTATCTTTCTGGCATCTCTTGTAAAATAAGCCTGTGATTTCAACTGTTATCTTTAGGTACTTCTACAAAAACCAACATGATAAATTATGATTTACTGGGCAATTTGCACGGAATTATCTGAAACTTTAAATACAAGTGATACAGAATGTTAGTTCCACTGTGTGTAACTACAGCTGTTGGAACACTGCAGATCAGACAGTGGGAGATATGTGGAAACTGCATGAACTAAACAGCATGTTTGGTCAGCAATTTTGCATCTCATGGCTTCTGGAGAAGTAGAAGTTTATGGCCTGGCATGTGACTTTATTAAGGGTCATGATGTAGGTGAGAAGTCTTAATCAATGTATCACAAAGTTTTTCGTTATGTAGAGACAACACAAGATGTTGGCACAGCCAACAGAACTAAGGAAGCTTTGCCAACTGGTCTCTATGAAACAGAACCACAGAAAAAAGCTGTGCTTATATTCAGCTTTACTACTTGTCAAGATGAAAAACAGTGTCAGGTCAGAGGCAGTTTACCTTTTTAAATGCGACCAGTTTTGACTGCTACCAAAGTTTAATTCCTCAGCAAAAGGATCTCCCTACCAGCAAAATGTGAGATGACTTAAAAAAAAAAATCTGCAAGAACTTTTTTTAGCATCTCTTCTGCTAAAACTAACAAAATGTAGACTATGAAATTTACAGAGAAAAATTAAATGAACGGTGAAAAGTTATTCCACTAAGCCATTACCATGTTGAATAAAAATTAACCTAAGTAAGAGATTAAACTATTGAAGCATGACCTTCCTGTACAGACATGTATTTCCTACTCACTAATGGTAACAAAACAGAGCTTAATAGTTTTATGCAAAGATTAGTGTTTCTTAAACACTCCTAGTCATTAGCACCAAGTTTTTTAAACACTGCTGAAATTTCTTGTCTTAAACACTGCTAGTTTCTCATTCAAATGTGTTTGATTTGTTTAAACAAATAATATACTAAGTACTGTTTTTCTGAAGTCAGCATATGTAGGAGTTACACTGTGTCAGAGCTGTGCTGCAGGAGTGGTCTTCAACTTTGCTTCAGTTAAGACAAACTGATGATTTCTATTGAATAATAAACAAATGCTCAGAAAAAGATTTCCTTGACCCTTAATTAGTTAACATGTGGTTGGTATAAGTAACATAAGGCTTCATATCCTTTTTAAATTTTATTTTGTAATTTTTAATACTGACTGGTTTCAGTATGGGTTCATTTGCTATTTTTCAAGAATAGGTGTTTACAGAATTCCCTTTACCCCATGCCATTTTTCCTACAGTTAAAATCCTGGCATTAGTGATGGAATGACAGAGTGGTAGCGAGTTCCACAAAATTTATAACTAGATTAAGAAAAAAGGATTTCCTATCCAGAGTAGAAGTACAGAGCAAATAAAATTCATGGGAAATTCATCATAAGCAGAGGTAAGAAAAATGACAGAGAAATTCCCTTTTTAGAGCATATATTTGTATTAAAATACTGAAAGAAACGTGCTGTGTGTTGGCTGCATGGGGTTACATGGCCATAGCTGTTGGAGAAAGATTTGAAGTGAGCTCAAAGAGGCCACTGGTAAGGCTGAAAGATGACACAGTGACCTGTGAAGAGACGAGCAGCAGTGGTTAGTACCTTCACAGTGCTCAGCCAGGTCTTGTCCAGTCCAGGGACAAAAGCTTGAATCGTTAGAACTAGGTGAGTGTTTTGTTTCAATATGACCAAGATTTTAACTCATGACTTTGTGCAAACTATGCAGGAAAAGCCTTGTATTTCTTTAACAGTGCTGCATTTATTCTGCAGTGAAAATACCTGTGTAACTCTGGCAGGTGAAACCAGGACCCTGGGCTTTACCACACCCAAAGTGGTGCCGGCAGCAGGGAGATGTTCAGGATCCCTCTGGGCACGTTGTTACTGTGGCAGTCTGGGAGCAAGCTCAGGCCCCCGCTGCTGCTCCCACAGCTCGTCATTGCCTCCCCCTGCTCTACAAGCCCTCCTGAAAGCAATGGCTTCCCACTGCTGCAGGGACAGCACCAAGCACCACTCTCAAGGTGACATCTTGCTTGACCTCACAAGACGTGCTCTGCTAAACCACCCCAGCTGGCTGTGCCCTCAAACCTTACCGCGTCTCAGAACGTACAACACGCACCCTCCCTCTGATGCTAGGAAAGCACACTTCTCACAGGCTGCAGGACAGTTTCACATCATTTCACAAACTTCAAACTGAAAGATAACACAGAAAAATCAGAATTGTGTGTTGGGTCTAGAGGGGCACCAGAAAGAGTCGAAGGAGGACTGTGGGATGTGAACATGGGAGTCTGCTCTAGAGGGAACTAGCCATCTAGTGTGAATATAGGCCATACTCTTTCGTTGCCAGTATAAGTCCTTCTTGGCATCAGGGAATTTTTTTAAATTTAGAAATACAAGCTTGCCCTCTGAAATCAGGTAGTGTGAACCCACAGCATTCTTAGAGATAACCTGATCTTAGATTACCTTTGTCTGCTCAGAGTACCAAGTTTGAATGAGTCTCGCACAGGCTTACACATACAGCAACTCACACACATAATTAGTCTTTTCTAAACAATTTCAGTCACCAGTCCAGAGTCTCCAGTTCAGAGATGCCTCAGTTGAGGTTTCTGTAAAAATAAAAGTATTTTTCTTCTGAATAAACAGATATGCAGAGAAGAAAGTACATTTCTGTAACACTATACAAAATCTGGATTTAGGAGCAAGCATCTTCTTACACGTCAGTGTTGGAGTAAATGAACCATACACTTTTTACAGTCAACGTTGGAGTAAATGAACCATACCAATGGTCACTAAATGTCATTGTTCTGTAATTTTCAGTCTTCAGAGGATCAAAGAAATCTGAAGAAATGGTTCAAGTTGACACACTTGGGAAAATAATGAGGTGAAAGGGTTCCAAAGTTTTCTGGAGGAAAAAATCTCACAGTAATTGAACATAATTCTTAAAATCTTCATTTAAGCATTAATAAATAAAAATGTGTATCCTCCTTAGGGGTCATGAAAGGTCAACATGAGAAAATAGTAGTATAAAAACCAAAGAGCTGTTTTTCCGGCTTTCAAAAAAAATAAGGGGTTTGTTTATTCAAAGATCTGTGACACTGGCAAATAAGCTGTTCCCTTGAAAATACCTTGCCAGGTGTTGTTTTGAGGTTTGTTTTTTTTTTCCTGTTCGGCTGTACTTGTATGATAAATTAATTTTCCTAGAAATACACTACCAGTTCAGCAGATTTTTTTTAACCATTAATCTCCTTACCTGGCATAATTTGCCCCCTTAGAGCAGTTAGAGCAGCCCAAGGAACTGATCTTAAAATGCCCAAGGAGATTAAAAGATGACTTCAGTTGATTGCTGAAGTGTAATGCAGAAGCATAACTGATCAGTCCTTTGAGGAATTTCATTGTTGTTGTTGCGCCTTTTTGATCAGCCAGACCAAAGGGATTTCATTAACATCTCACTAGTACCTCTGACTAAGAAGAAATTTTGAATAGATTGTGAAAGCCTCTAGAAATAAGCATTTTTAAATGCTAAGCATATAAATGCAAATTGAGTAGAAACAGCTGTTATTTACATTCTGTGGACAAATGATTTCACTCCCTGATGGATAGGGGAAGAAAAAAAAGCCACTGAAAGATTGAAATGCCCTTAAAGAAATTGGGGAAATGGGGATCTAATAAAAATACATGCAATGAACTACATTGGTGGGTGGTATAAATTGGTAAAGCTTTCCAGGTTTGCCACCATAACATTATATAGTCCACCTGCCAGGAGGACTTGAAGAGGTCTATGTATTTCTTGGAGAAAGCTGGGGGAGGGGTTGAAGGAATGAATATGCTGAAACAAAGGCATATGAACAAATTCATGTTTCAGCTTTTTATGCAATGGCTAACTGATAACCTGGCATTTTCAAAAATAGTCTCCCAGAACAAAGTCCCCATTCACAGTAAGATTTTGCTATGGACTTATGTTACTTTAAGGTTATGTTCTGCAAAAATTATAAAAGCTCCTGAAAAATGTAAGCAGCATATTCTAGATCAGTGTATCTGAAAGTAGAGGACTGTGCTGGAGGGAAAAGAAAGCACAGTGTGAAAGTTGCACCCTTCATGAACTCAAGCTTTTTACTGGCCTGGCAGAGGCCCTCCTGTGTGTCCTCCATTTACCTGGAGCAGGTCCCTGCTGTCACATGTTCCACTGGAAAGCTCACACTCCCTTCTGCCACAACTGCTTCTATTTGCAACATTACCAGCAAACACCTAGAGTAGAAAGAAATAATACTCTAGTCAGGAAAGGTAATGCATGTTTAAAAATGTGCACAAAATATGGCTGCTAATTTGGACCAAACCCACTCAGTCAAATCAGCAATAGGAACATGGGACAGGGAATTAAAAGTGGGATTGTTTTGTTTGCTTTTCATTATAGAAGGAAAAGGAGTGGACATGCCCAACACAGCTAAAGCTCAAGCACCACAGAGCCACTTGATTCTTAAGAGCCTGGCGAGTGATTTCCTCCAAGATTAGTTCTGTTTGACTTAGGATTGCTTTATGCCTGCCAGCACACAAAACTTGTCATAACACAGGCAAAGGTGGGACAGAAATTTCATTCTTCTTCCATTCTAGGTACAGTCTTACCTGCTGTTCTCTCTTACACAAAACATATGTCTGATGGCTAAATGCATCCTTTCCTTCCTCGCCAGAACAAAGCCTAATCTACAGCAGCAGGTTTTGCAGCTTCCTTCTGTCTAGCATCACATGGCATGAAATGCTGGGCAAAAATTCTGCTGCGCCTCAGGCATCTTTCCAGATCACATTTATTCACAAAAGAATAATTTGTCAGAGAAATGAGCTCCAAAGAGACTACTAAAATTAGTGTTAAATTTTGAAATATAGGGCAATGGCACGGAAAGTCAGAAAATATGTCTAGCCCAAACTCACACTTTATAAAACGCTTTGCATATTTTGTAATCATTATGGATATCATTTTCCCTCCTCTGTTCATATATAAAGACAGAGATAATAACAAACTTAAGCAAATCTGAATTTGGTTACACAGAGCCATCTGTTAATTCTGGTATATGGCAGTAGAGGGCATCTAAGGACTTCAAGTCACATATGGTAAGGGATTAAAATCAGGTGGCTAAAGGAGTTATTACTCTCCCCCCAAGCTGTTCACCCCACCTCAGGACAGAATCACCACCTCATGACCAAACAGCTCATGAGGCTGCTCCTGATCGATGGCAGTTTTGAGCCCCGCTGAAGCTGGGGTTGTTCTTAAAGCACCAGTCTGAAAGCTGAAGTTGTTAAGGAGAAGATGCACGAGTTAATTTCTCTTCCCTGATGCAGGCAGAGCTCTGTCAGAGCCACAGGATGGTTTTGGGCACAGTACAGGGGCTGATACTGCTTCAAGCAGCCTGTCCAATTTTATCTACTACTGTTTGAGCTTTAATTTCCACATACCTGGAAAAACTGCTTACAGGAGGAGCAAGTGATTCTGGGAATGGACAGGCTGTGCCAAGAAAAGGCGAGCTGTGGACCAATGCTCTTTCCTTAACCAGAAAGAGTAACCCTATGTCTGTTTCCTCTCCTGAGCCTAAAAACTACCAGCCTGTCTGGACACTGTTTCAGTTTATGTCCTCCCAATATGCCAGTCAGATACAGGACGATGCGTTCAGCCATCCTGACAAAAAGCAAGCACTAATCCTGACAAACAGAGAGAAGGTAGTTGGCAGCTAACACTGTTTTCTTGTCACCTCTCCAGGTTTATATGACATTCCACATCCAGCCTCTCTTTACACTGAAGCAGGGAAAGCAGCCATGCCTATCTTGAGCCAAAAGAAGCCAACACGTCAGAGGCAGGTTAAGTTCATTACCTGACACTAACACTTAATGCACTAATCTGAAAAATGTAATTGAGCCCAGCAGCATATTCACATACAACAGGCAACGTATTTTCAATTAACTGTAAGAAGTTTAAAGTTATACAAATACATTAATAAATGTTGATTATCCTGTTATTCAAACTCTTTAAGTACAGCAACACGTCAGGCCTTATGCTGAAGTCTATTGTAGCCTTAGCCTGAAATTTAAAAGTGGCTCATGCCCAGAAAAAGGTTTTACAACTCATTTAATGATTCACAGTACTCCTAAAATGATATTCATCTGTCTGCTCTCCATGGCAGCACTTTCAATCATAAACACTTAATTGTAGGAATTCATCCTCAAGGCCAAATAGCTCTGGGTGAATTAAACTATCCTTAATGTAAGAACTAGAACACTGATTTAAATTTAATCTTTTTCTGATGGGAGGCCATTTATTCAGAGACACATAACCCAATTTCTACTTCACTTTACTTTTCACTCAAAAATCTCCCCTTTAGAGATAGCCACTGCATCACCTGTTTTAGTTTTCCTTCTTAGTTTCAAAACTGACTCTCTGCCAACAAAGAAACTTTATTACTTATGGATTGGCAAAGTATAGGAGAGCTGCCTTCATGCTGTCTGTCAGGAAAACATTTTTCACAGACATTACTTGCTGTCTTTCACTTTGAGGCGTAGGACTCACAACTGGCAGAAAAACATCTCAAGCCTCCTCAAGCATAAAAGGCTTGTTTTTTCTGGCAGCATCTAGGATGAGAGTGCAAGATTTCACTGTGCTTTCAGCTGTGCTATCTCTAGGATTTTTCAAAAAAAAAAACCCCAAGTGTGTATGTTTCTCTGAAAAATCCAAAACTTCAAGGAGCATGGTTCTGAACATGTGTATGTATAGGTGTAGTGGATATATACCCCTATGTGCTCTTAGCCAAAAAACCAAGCTAAATAAATATTACAGTCACAGCATTTTATGCTATAATCTGAATATTAAAATCCATACCAAATATTCTGCTAGTAGTTGTTTGCAAAGACTGTATCAAAAATGGTCCTTTCCAGCAGTCCTTTTTTCTGCCATGGTCATGAGAAGGAAGCACAAATGGGAAGAAAATGCTATCAAAGCATGTATATTTACAACGTATTCTCCAGTAACTTGCAGCAATATTTAGCTAGTTTTAGTCAGAGTGAAACTCGATAATTCACAAAATAACATAGTGATAGACCAGAATTCTGCTCTTTATAAAGGAGCCTAACATAGCATAAAGTAAAAACTGCTGTGTAAATTATCTTTTTTTAATATACTCAGTACCCTGCGTCACCATATTCTACTTTTCCTTTAC
The DNA here is from genome assembly GCA_013399915.1 of Illadopsis cleaveri. Lineage (NCBI taxonomy): Eukaryota > Metazoa > Chordata > Aves > Passeriformes > Timaliidae > Illadopsis > Illadopsis cleaveri. Next base: position 332,709 of record VXBB01023763.1, read on the forward strand.
GTGCCTATCCAAAGTATTTTTATGTTATTTTGGTTTTTTAAGTATTTTTTATGTTATTTTTGGTTATTTTAAGGTTTTACCTTAAACTGTAAATAGTAAATTGGAGAAACTAAGCAAGCACTTCACCTAATTATTTTCATTAAAGATCCCAAGTGTCTAGGTAATCTCTTACGCAATGCAGTTTAGGCCTTTACTTTTACATAGTAGATAGCACAGGATGAGATGAAACATGGACTTAAACGCCACCTTTTTATAGTCAGTTTCGTGCTTGTCAGTGATTATCTGTCCACTGAATTAAAGGGAATGATCCTTCTTTTTATCAACTGTCTCTGAAAGAAAAAAAATCCGGATGTTATTTCAAAGTATTTACTCTCTTGGTGCCATCTTTTGATGTTTGCTTTCAAATTACAAGTGCTGGTTTCCTTTTAGAGCACCCCTGATTCATAGAAATTATTCACTGAATTCTTTTGTTATTCTCCTTTATCAAATGTATATTATCAAGAAAGGCAAGGCATTCACATGTGAATAGATAATAATGGCAGGAAATAAGGTGGCAGCTGGTAAAGAGTAACATTGTTTGGTATAAATCTTAATCTATTTCATCAAAACATTCTGTTCCTCAGGCAGCTGGAAAGAGCAGAGTGATCCCATACACTAAAATATTTGTTTTCTCTATGTTTTATTTATTATGTTTTAGGAACTCTTTGTGAAATAAGCAAACCTTTCTCCTAACTGCTAAGAGAGAAATCCTCTAAGACTTCATATTGCAGACCTTGTTTGTGCTGTGGAGTTACAATTAACTCATTCCAACTTGCTGGAGCTAAAGGCTCAATATTCATATTTCTCTGCTCAAGAACCAGACTGTAATCCCAGGACAGGGAGAAAGCCTGGCAGCTGTACACTGTTATTTAGAATAGTTCAGGTAAACAGTTGTCAAAATATGGTCAATAAGTAGATGTACGTGATAAGCAGTAGCTGTTCCTTTAACTGAAGGGGATTTTAACTGACCAAATGGTATATCATGGATAATGGATATTCTGTTCCTCATCTTTGGGAAGTTAAAGATGAAGAGAGCAACGAAAGGCCCCTTGTATTCTTCCACATAGCTAGGTAAATCTATCTTAATAATTCAGTAAATCTTTTCAGTGAATCACAGCAAATTTAGCAAAATCAGCTGAGTCAAAAACACGTTACCCCCCCTCTGCTCACATCATATTACATAAATAAATAAATCAGTGTACTAGCTCACCAGTAAACTTGGCATACTTTTCAGGAACAAAGTGAAAATAATTTCTAGCAACAGGCAATTCACACGACTGCAAAAACATGGTTGCATGATCCTTCCTTGGTCATGAAAGGGATTTTTGCCTGAAGGAAAAATAAAAAATAAATTCACTCATCCTTCCCCATTTTGAGCATATGCATTTGAAATCATAAGAAACAATATATTCTGCTTGTGATTTTCAAGAACTTTTAATGTTCATATTTTCACTACTAATATAAAACATGATTAAAAGTATCTACTATATGATGATATACAGTCAGAACCAACATTCATGAATAGTAGAAGATATCAGGAAAAAAAATAGGGATTGCTTAAGTTTGTGCCTTTCATCTCCAGTGGGATGATATGCCTTTAGAACTGCCTCAGAAGCATTCATATTTGTATATGTACAGCAATATTTGTTCTAGAATTGTTACCCCAAAACACGCAGATTAAAAATAATTAAAGCATTTGGTTTCATTTGTACATAAAAATTTTAAATCTCCACTTTATAGTTTTTGTATTAGTGATTGTTTAGAAGAATTACTGTTTGTTACATGGCAGATTAAAAAAACCTATTTTGTTTATATGATGGAAAACTAAGTTTTCTGAGTCTGCTCCTTCTTTTCCCTCTTACCATTTCACATCCTTCTCCTACTCAATTCTCATTTTTATAAAGTAAAACTCCTCAGGCAGACCAAACCTGTATTAAATATCCCAGTGCCAAAGAAGCTTAAAAGTAGCTATAAGTAGTTTCATGCACTACATACGGCCCATAGTGCCAAAAGTAATTTAATTCAGTCACTTTTTCTTACCCTTACAACTATTTCTTTTCTCTCCTGTGACTCTTAGGAAAGACTCATGCAGATAGAGGAGAAAAAGAGCAACTAACATTGTTGAAAGAAACAGTGAAATATAAATGTACTCCACCAAGCCTATAGCACTTTTAGATGTCTCAAGCCAGAGAATAAAGGTAACTGTGAACCAGAGCACTCTTATGAGGTGCCAGTATTGTCATTTAAAGATCGATTTGCAGTTTTTAAGTTTGAATTTCATTACTCTTGTAAGTTTATCAGATATTTAGTGCTATTTTTAAGAGACATTAAGTTCTCATGAAAAAAATCAACGGAACTCTGTTTAGGAAAGATCCTGCTGATATACTGCCTATTTAATTTTTATGCTACCTTTTTCATAACAATATCTGAAGTTTTAAGTAACAAACTTTTATTACATTCTTCTGTTCTTGTTTCTCATTCACCACATAAATCATGGTCTTCCTCTCTCTGCCTTTATGGCAGCCAGCTGTGGTTTTAGAAACAAATTATTATGACTTCAAGTGACGAATAAACAGCAGAAGCAAAGGAAGTCTTGAGATACTAGCCACATAAAAATCCCATTAATAAAATAACATAGGAAAAGAGAACTACAGCAAAGCTGTAAAAAAGCAGCTTTGCATCTAGACAAGACGTATTCATTTTCTCCAAGATGCATTAATGAACTTCAAAGAAATAGCCTTAATTTTAATATTGTGATATCAGAAGAATATATTTTTGAGCAAAAGCTCTGTGCCTACATATACAGAATTATCTTAGTAATAAAAATAGAGCTGTATTAATTTATTATTGTTCTTCTGAACATAGTGAAGTCAGTGCCATTCTGAAAAAGTAATGGAGGTTTTTTGCAAGACCTCACGTCATAGGTAGCTGAACTGTCAACTAATTCTCTCCCCTCTTCACATCAATCCAACGAAAAAACTTAGTGAGGATTCCACCACTGTCACTGGAGGCTGGATCTGGGGCTATCTGAACTTCACAGACAAAAACAGGAATAAGAATGACCTTCAAGATCTAAATTGTTTTAAACCATTTCTGAGACTGCTTAAGGAAGCCCGTTTGCTCCTCAGACCTCATTTTAAATCTGTGCTGCTGCCAGTGATTAAAACCACCTTTTTTTCATAAACTGAATAAATTAAATTCAAAAGCACCCAAGCATTACAAACAGATGAAATCATACTGACCAATATTTCACTTAACAAAGTAGATTTTTTTTTCTCAGATGAATTTACCTAATTACTAAATACAGAACTTAATTTTTAAGATAACTATTAATTATCTTATCCCCTGATGCTTAAGAATTATAAGCAGTAACTGTTACAAAAACCTTCAGGATTAGTAATCCTTCCTCAG
>VXBB01023763.1:339616-351791 GCA_013399915.1 Illadopsis cleaveri
GGGCCGAGAGGGGAGCCGGGCGGCGGTGCGACGCCTGGCCATCGCTGCCCGGCGCTGCGAGGTCGCGCTCCCGCGGCGCAGAGGGGCGGTGACGACTCCGACCTTCCGCGGACTNCGGCTCCGGTGTCGGCCCCGCAGGACGCAGCAGGAAAGTTTGTGCGTGTGTATGAATAGATATGAAAATAAAAAGTGAGCTAGATGGCTCTGTCAAAACGAGACGCGTTGAAAAACAAATGAATTTAAGTAGCAAATAAAAATTTACTGTCTGCAGGACTTTAGCTTTCAAACAACTAAAGAAATGGGTATATCAAAGAAGTATATCAGCCAGAGCAGCTTTTAAAATAAACAGGAATAAACAAATCCCTCCTTTCTCTCATCTTTTAACAGGATGGTACTGGGGCAACATGACTGTTGCTGAAGCCAAAGAAAGGTTACAGGATGCCCCTGAAGGGACCTTTTTGGTTAGGGATAGTTCACATTCAGAGTATCTACTGACTATATCGGTAAAAACATCAGCGGGACCGACCAATCTACGTATAGAATATCAAGATGGCAAGTTTAGACTGGACTCTATCACTTGTGTCAGATCTAGACTTAAACAGTTCAACAGCGTTGTGCATTTGATTGAGTACTATGTTCTTATGTGCAAGGATAGAACTGAAACACCTTCAAATGGAACGGTTCATCTTTACTTGAACAAACCCCTCTATACATCTGCTCCATCTCTGCAACATCGCTGCAGAATAACTATAAACAAGAGCACAAATCAGATCTGGGAGCTGCCATTACCAACAAGACTAAAAGAGTACTTGAAAGAGTATCAATACCAGGTATAAATATATTTTCTAAATGCCTCTAACACAGAGTAACTTTTGAATGCAATTCTCAAAATCAGCCAAAGAACTGAGTAACCAGTTGTACAACTCAGCATGGAATTCACTATCAAAACAATGACAGTTCTGGGGGAAAGGTTTTTATTTCAGATGCTACAAAGGGAGACTTTTTGTAAAATAATCCCGGTTTGCATCCTCGAGGGTTCAACAAGGTGGCATGCTATTCTTGCAAGGAGAGAGAAGCCAGGAATCTGTCCAGATTGTGTTCCTTTGTGAATAAAATGCTGCACTATCAAATGCTTACTGAAGCAGTGGGACTCGGAGAGACTTCATAAGTGGTCAGAAATGTATGAGAGTTTACAAGTATCTCAGTTGTCTGATTCCAAGATTAATTTGGTGCTGGTGTTCATATAATCCTAAAAGCTTAACTAGATCACACTGTGATAATCTTGCTAAAGTTATGCAACTAATCAAATCCAGTCAGAAAAATGATCATGTATTCAGTTTTTATTGAACTACTCTCCTGTTTTTCTGCAAGCAAAGGAGTACTGTAAGTAATCAGCCTAAAACATTGTTTTTCAAAGTTCTCTGAAAGCTGACCTTAAGAAGAAATGCCACATTTTTCACAGGAACCCAGTATATTGCTGATTATACCAGATTGGTATCCCAGAATCCTTAACATGTTAACATCTTCACAGTGGTGATGTATCCATGCTATTATTATTAAACCTCTTTTGGTTGAGGCTTTAGAACTATATGCTTCAGACTTGCTTCAGACAGTTTCAATGTCAAAACATGGATATCAGCAGTTACATGTGTCTTCTACAGTGTAGAATGTTTTCTTCAGCCTGTTTCCCAAAATATGGGGAAATAATGATGTGGATTTTTTTTAAGGGGGTTGGTTTTCCTTTTTCTTATTTTTTATTTTCTTTTTCTTTCTTTCATTTTATTTTATTTTATTTTTTAACTTCCAATTCACCATTGTAGCTATCAGATGATTACTCAATAAAGTAAATCAAAGTGCACAACAATCTCCCAATCTTTGTATGTATGGATTTGCTACTATTCAGGAAAGAGTGCTCTTATAAAGGAACTTATATAATTTCCCAGCTAATACTCAGATAAATGCACATGTATCAGTGAGGATGAATACCCCTGCTTTGCCTTTGTGGTGCTGCTCAAAAGTATAGCTGGATTACATTCAGATTAGTGGCTTAGAGGCTGCCTGCTGAATTCCTGTAGTTGGGTATTAGCATAGGACATTGCTTTTTCTGTTACAGTAGTCTTCCAAACAGGAAGAGGGAACTAAGACCCTCAGTACCCATTCTGCAGCCCGAATGTAAAGTGTTTAATAGAAGAAATACACAGGACAAGAATAACAGGAGTGAAGAAAAGTGGGAAACAAGGACATAGACTCATCCTTAGTCAACAAATTAATAGTTTTAATTCTTTCCCTAGCTAATTTGTTAATTAAAGCAAAGACTTGTGCTTGAACAAGGAGTGTTGTCAAGACTTGCTGTAATCTAGGCTGAAACAGAAACAACATAAAATAATCTCGTTTTCTTTGTGACTTAGCTGCTCTGTTGTACTGTCAAGATGTTCTATCCTTTCTCATAAACTCTGGGGCACCGACCACCTTATTCCTTGCATCTAAATTCCCAGTGTTATACACTCAGTTTTGTCTGTAACATGTTGGCAGAAATGAGTAGCAGAGCCATGGAGAAAAAGAAGGCACCAAGAACCTGAGGCAGAGTGGATGGTTCTTTGGTATGACATATACTAGATTCGTTCTTGTGGAAAAGGTGGGTTTCTCCTCCTTCATGGCTTAAATTTTTTGTCCCCATCTTCAACTCAAGATTTAGTATAGAAATGGGAGGAGTTTTCTTCTCAAAAGCAAACCAAAATATTTTGTGATGTAAAATTTTCCCCGTCTTGCCAAAATGTATTTGGAAGTTTTGCACATTATATGGTGACCACCCTTTGGTTCCCATGCCCAAAGAGCTCTTGTATTCCAGTTATGTGTCATAATCACACGGTTCTTGTCATCAGTCTTGCTAAGGTCTGCCACCCTCAGGCTGAAGAGCTTTTTCTGTGAGCAGAGCCTGTCAAAAAAATGTGTTCCTGGGAACACTTTTCATTCTGATGAATCTTTTCTTATAGTTCTTGTCTAGCTCTACCCTGTGGTGAGAGAACTGCTGTATGGAATAACTTCCATCATGCTCACAAGCACTCTAATCTGCTGCTGTGTTAACAGTCTACTAGTGTGCCTTTTCAGTCAAGGTGATACGCTTGGGGTCTCAGTAGTAAACACACTGTACTAAGGACCTTTAAAATAAATCCCTAGGGGTTTAAAATCATGAATGCCAGTGCCAGAGCAAGCAGACTGAGAAGACAGGAGCTTTGGGGTGCAATGAGACTGCTATATTGCAAATATAAGAAATTATTTATGGCTTGCTGCTGGCAGACTATATAAGCAGGCACAGGCCAGCCAAGTGTACCCCACAGCAGAGCCAAGCTCTGAGGAACAAGGGGCAGATGCAGGGAAGCTTGCTGTTTTTTCTAATAACACTTCTCCAAAGAACAAGGGCAAATGGCAGGCTGAGGACAAGGAGTGCTGGCAAAGTGAAAGGTGGTGATCCTTGTAACTAATCAAGATTAGTTACTGTGATGTGGAATGAAGTCACCAAACATTTGGCATATTGACCTAGACTTCGTGTAATTTGTATTAGTTCCTGTGAGGAAAAGCAGGCTCTGTAACTATAGTGTGCTTGAAGCTGTGAACAATATTTTAAACAGACTGGAGGGGGAACTAGTCCTCTTTGTATGAAAGCACAGTTCTTGTCCTCATTAGGATGCCAGTCCTAGGGTTGATGCATTGCACTAGTAAAACTAAACCACAGTATAGCTTACAGAAAGCTTGGCTTCTTTCTAATGCCGCACAGAGGAATGATTTGTTCTGGTACAAAAAATCTGATGATAGAACATGATTAGATTTCAGCAGTACAAAGATCTTGCATGTAAACTTTGAATTTTCAGACATGAAAATTTTCAGACATGTTGTTCAGACATTTTAAAAAAATTCAGTGTCTTTTTTTCCTTTACCTTATGGATGTTGTAGCTTGTTTGCAGCACTAGCTTTTAAATTGTGGGCCCTTCAGATTATAAAAATTACTTCTAACTGATATATATAATCTTGAATTGCTAGTACAGAGTGTGCAGCAAAGCCAGTTTCACAGGTTCAATGCCCATGAGACAACCAAAAATCATGATAAGGACTTTAATCCTAAGCCTTTTTTTCACCCCATGTGTTGGTTTGGTTTTTCTTTTTTGAGTCTTGGAGTTTCAGATTTTCCAGTTTGTATCTGGAATGTTAGAAAACTTCTTCACTTTACGTAAAGGAAAACTGAGAATCCTACAATTCTAAAAGGTGATGCATAAAAAAAACCAACAAAAATAAACATAATTGCAAGATAACGATGAAAATGGAATTGGTGGTAGTATTTAGTTTAGCACTAAACCTAGCAGAAGTGTAAACTAGGGCAGCATTTTAGTTGTATGGGTGTCTTCCTGCTGGTAGTATTATCACTGGAGACAGAAAATGGTTTGAGTACAAGATGAATGGGTAGAGTAGGAAGGTAACCAAGCAGCTGTGCCCAGTGCATCAGAAGTAATTTTATTTTAATCTGATCTTGTCAGTATTGTTCTAATTATATTTTATGTAAACACATTCTAGATAAGCAATATAAAATGATTAGCAAGAAGGAAAAATTGTTCACTGGAATATGGCAGGCAGAGGGTTGTTTTTATATCTTACAGCAATGAGGAATTTACTCCTATAATGAGACCAAGTCTCATCACCTTGAGAAAACAGAATCTACATATGACAGGGAGGACAGAGTTCTGTAGTTGTGTGAATTTCTGTACCTCAGCCAACTCTCACATTTTAGCAAAATGTTCCTGCAGGTAAATTACCTTGTTAAAGATTGTTTAAAAAACTTTATTTACTTACATACTCTATTCAAGAGCTTTTTCTTATATTCCTGATAACAATCCTATTGATTTTTCCTTTGGCTATAATCTTAGGCTCTAGTGGAAAGAGAGTCAAGTGATATCAGGGCTTTGCTCTCCTTAAGCCAAAACACATAATGGAAATGGGAAGAGATATCTTTAGACACGGGTATCATGTCTAAGAGTCATTTAAAATAAAGTAAAATAACATTTCTGCCAACTTTGCAGTCATTAAAATAAATCTAAGTATCATATTTACTGCTAGAGGAAACAATGGCTTGAGGGATTTTAAAAACTGTATTGCTAATTCTCAATAACAATAAAAAAAACTTTGTTGAATGGAGAAATTTTATTTAAAAAATACAGAAATTAATGAAAATTTTACTATCTAAACCAAAAAAATTCCAAATAGAATAAGTAGAAGTTAGTTGAAAGGTCTGAGCTGGTTAGTTCTGTATACACAAAGGAAGAGAGGATGACAAGCTGCTCTGGTGTCTCAGCCTAGCTCCTGAAAACCATTTCTCTGTTAGCATTAGATTCAGCAGGTCTCAGTATTTTGCTAAGCCATTAGCACGACTGAAAATGCCTGGAAACAACATTCCACTCACACATAACTTCAGTCACCACGGTCTGAGCTCGCTTTACAACAACATGGCGATTTGCCACAGTATTGCTAAAATTGGGTAGTTTCTACAATAGGCTGAGTATCAGTCAAAGGAATGCGGAGGCAGAGTTGGTTCAGGTGCTGACCATCACTGGTCCCTATCCCGTCTTAGACAGAGAGCACATTACAAGCTAAGTGAAACACAGCTGCCAGGAACAAGATGAGAAAATATTCTGCTTTCTAAGGAGGGAATTACTTGTCTGGCTTTCATGTCTGAGAAGGGACTAAAGGCAAAGGACATGGAAAAGCCAGGAGATCCTGTGAGAGGTGGCACTTCTCACAAGGTGTATCAAATAACTAACAACCTGGATGACTACAATGCTGAAAGGTGTATTAGTAGAGATTTAAGGTCTAAGGTCTAACAAGTATCAGTACAGTTTGAATCCACACATAGACCAAGTCCGGCCACATAGGTCAATTTCAAGGAAAAAGAAAATTAGCTTATAGCAAACTCAGTCTGTCCTGGTGCCAGGGTTACCAAGCAGGATAGGGATTAACTATGTTTATTAATCCGGTTATCTACAAGGCTTTAAAGTAGCCAGTGCCTCTGAGAAAGTCTATAGAAATACAAAAATACATCACCATAATTATGCTGATTAATCTGCCTGATAAATTGTGTATTTTATTCTACTTAGATTCTATTTTTAAAAAGGAATTGCACCTGTGTTTCATTTTGTTTTCTTCCAGAATTGGAACCATTATTTTTCCAGGAACCGAAATACCAAAACACTACCACTCCTTTCTATGGTATTGAGGAGGAATATAATGCTGGAGCAAAAGCTATTTATATTAGCATAAGGAATGAGCTGCATTTAGTAGGAAAAATTTCAAACAGATAATATCCAGGAAAAGTTTAGTAGTGAGTATAGCTAAGAACAAAACACTCTAAAAAAAACCAAACAAACAAATTCAATGCTTCTGTCTTCATTTTTCTTTCACTGGAGGGCAGGGTTTATGTAAGTAAATCCTTTTGATTCCAGTCAAACTGTTCTATAATTGATGTTTCATAGCTGAGGTTTGCAACTTGGTGCTCTGCTAGTTAACAAAGAGTAAATGCAGAGGTACGTTAGACATGGGGAAAGATTCAAAGCCCGGTGCAAATTCTTCTTTTGAAGTTATTTGGATCAGACTTGATAACAGGAGTTTTATGAAAAATAGTTTTAAATCTGGTAGCTGAAAGCGCAAAAATCCCCTTTCAAAATGCTTTGTTACAATTTAACTGTATCTCTTTAGGTTGCAGCCCTGAAATACAATCTGTTCAGCTGAGTCCCTGTATCCACACTCTGCCTCAGAAGGAATCTCCAAATTTGAGAGATGACTCTGGACACCTTATTACATACATTTGCTTTTTTCTTACCTTGTTTGATACATCTGCAGGGCAGAATAAGTCATAAGATCAACTCTTAACAGTAAGATCAACTCTTACTGTTCAAGAGATTTTGAGCTGGTTCATTTTTCTGTAGGAAGAGCACTACTAAATACTGAGCTGCAATTTATCCATCTGTAAAGTGGGTGGTGAAGTCAACTTTCTGTAATTTCTCAGCATGGGGTGAAAAGTGGCTTATACTTCAAATAACATTGATAGGAACTTAAGCTGCAATGAGGGCAATATCTTTGACAGGCTGCACTGCTAAAAAGAGAAAAGGAAGTAAATTAGGAAAATGAGATTCTTGTCTAACTAGATTGCAATGAATGTGGCACAGCTCCTTCCTGAGCTGAAGTGCTTCAGACGTGTGTTTTCTGCGAGGGAAACTGCTTGTGAGAAGCTTTCTGGAAATTCATTTGTTTCTTTAAACTCCCTTGATAGAGGATGCAGTGCCTACTGCAGGATGCTTCACTAGCCTGCAGGCAGGCAAGTTTCATTTTGAGAGGGAACAAAATAGATCAAGTGAATTTTTAATCAAAGAGTATTTTTTTGTTTGAAAACAGAATGTATGGGAAAGGTATAAGCAGTGGCAAATGTCTTGCTAGGCTATCTGTAAAAAAATTCATGAATCATTACTAGCTCTTGAAGTCTAACCTTCAAGTAAGAACCTTTCAAAATGTGTATTGTATATGAGTTTGTCCAGTTCAAACCCTTGGAAAGCAACAGAAGATTACAAAAAGCAATAGTTATTCTCCCCCTAATGAAAGCAACCTTCCAGTCTTTATTTAAAATATTAGAAAACCATTTCATATGCTGTAATTTGCAAGTAAAGTAAGTTGGTTTTGTGAAAATATTTCAGACTTCAATCTTTAATTAATTTTAGTTATTTGCCAATGATTTGCAAGTTAATTAGTGAGTTTTCTTTGTTTCTTCTCATATTCATAAAATGGTGCTTTAGATGTGAAAAATAATTTCATAAGTCAGGGATAAATAATAAGAGGCTTGCAATATTTCAGCTGTCTCCTCAAAGAATCTTTAAATTTAAAAATAGAGAACTACATTAATTAATATATTCAAAGGACTACAAATTCTGATAAATACTGAGTCATGTTTTGCAAGTATTAATTGCATGGGGGTTTTTTTACAATTCACTGGATTTTTAAAATGAAATGTATACAAAAGTTTTGCATTTGATGCCTGCATCCTTTTTCTAACTATTTCTCCTTTTTATAACTTTTTGCTAGGGATTATTGTATCATAGTAAACAGCACTAAGAATAAATTGCAGTATTGCTAATAAACACTTATTTTTATTACAGAAACAAATGTAAATGTATAGACACTACAGAGTCACTTTAAGCTCCATGTCTTAAGATGCTTTAAAACCTTCTGTGCTATATTTTACCTACATGGTGGACATGCCTTTTAATAAAATACTACTTTTAAGAAGTTCAGAACGTGTCATCAATATTTTATATTAATTCCTCTCTTTGATCTGCATTTAATTTAAAGTCTTTATTATTTAAGTGAATGGAAGATACAAAGTATCAGAACAATTACCCAGCAGCCCAAGGGCTGATCCCATTCAGTGATGTGCTTCAGTCCTGCCCATCATCTTTTTTTTAGGAGGGATAAGGAATCATTTTTTAGTAGCAAATGTCACCTGAATAGCGATACCCCTTCCCAACTGACCACCTAGTGTCCTCAAATCCTGCCAGCATCCAGCACAGCACCAAACCCTTCCCTTCCTTGGCATCACCCAGTTTTTTAGTGACTGGCACAGGAGATTTGGATGTTGGGATTACAGAGGCCCATGGCTGCAAAGGGGAGTCAGTGGGGACCCAGGTGAGGAGGAAGGGAAGAAGGAGGAAGGGGACAGCAGTGGACAGCAATGGTTTGCAAGACCTTCATCTGGCCTTCAGGCCACCTAGTTTGGCTCACCCTGACTTACATTTTAACATTGTTTTTGAGACACATCACTTACAGAAATGTTTTTTGCGCTTCTTTCTAAAATTGACAGGCAAGCATACAAGATATGTTTCTCTTTTCCTTTCTTTACTTCTGAGGTTTTGTGAGAGATTTAACCAATTAGATGCGTTTTTAATAAACAAATCTAGAGGCTCCTATTTTTTCTTTTGTCCCTAAAGCTGGAATGCTGTCCTGCAGACAACTGAAAAAACAGCATAATCCTAATAGATTAAATCTGCTTGTGCCAGTTTTATGAACACATCTGGCCTCTTGTTATCAGCAGAAAACAAATTAGTCTGTAGAAAACAAAATACATACATGCTTGGATACTGCTTGACTCTAATTAGCATAAAGGATCCTCTCAAAAGCATTTTTTAAAAATTTCATTGTACTGGTACAGTTTCTAAAAAGGTTTGTGACTTTAAAGTGAGCTTTAAAAAAGTGTATAATAAAAGATCTGGGATTATGACTTAGAATAACCCACATGTAAAGTGAATAGCATTGTGAGAAGAGATACTGCTTAGCTTGGTTCCTAGAGATTTGGATTTGTGACTCTGAATTCAGCAGTCCTTAAAAGTGTGTTCTCATGACCACTGATGGTCCCTAAATCTGCAGAACCAGACAGAACAAGCTTTTAAAGCTAAAAGTCTGAGGATACTGATGTGCAGGATTGACTATGGTCCATTGATCTGCAAAGTCTAGGAAATACTTTTTTAATCTACATGGTTAGCTTTGAGATTTGAGCAGTTAGTGGGGCTTTGAGTTGACACCAAACAGGCTCAAATATATATAAAATATATGTATGTATTTTTCCTTAAAACTGAAATAGAACCAAACCATCTCTCTGAAGGTTTGTTGAACTTGGACCAGAACAGAACTGGAAGACCTTCAGTGAGGGCTGAACGCAAATGGGACCAAAACAAAGAATTTAAGGACTTCTCTCCTTGGACTTAAAGTATTAGCTCTGTTCATCCTTATCCTGTACCTGTACTATATAATCAAAACCTCGGCTGCATTGCTAAAGATGAGCCCAAAACACCAGTAGCATATTTACAGCTTCCACCAAATAAATTTGCAGCACTAGTTATTAACTAGTGGGAGGAAAAGGAAACACCAGATTTTCCCTTAATGAGATTTGGACCTCTGGTGCTGTCCTCTTCCTTTCTAGGCTTATCTTTTTCTTTTCACTGCTTTTGTTCTTTCTATCTCTGTTCAGACTGCAAGCAAATATGTGACTAAATGCTGACTGTGTAACTGCAAAATTTCCTTGGGCGGAATTTGGAGCTGCTCTATGCATACCCATATGTTTTGCTAGCTTTCTAAGACATTCTTGGATAGTATAAAATTTAAAAAAAACTTTTAATTTTATACTAAACCTTTTGCCTCATCTGGCAAAAAATATATAGGAAATGCAAGTGATGTTAACTGCTTGTCCTAATTTTCTATTTTAAAATGCAGCCACACTATCTGCAATTAAAAGCAGCTGTCAGGATTGCAATGATGAGATTCTCTGAAGTCTCCAAGTTTGGTCACTCCATTTCTAGATTTAATTTTTTTTTTCCTTAGATCATGACTGAAAGGAAAAAAAAAAAAACCAGCACTGACAATCAGAAATACAAGAAGCTGGGAAGCTTTCAGTAGCTGTGTAGTGCTGCACTGAGGAATGATCCTACAGGACTTTGTGGTGTCTCTGCTCCCTGGTGCTGTTCTGTGCTGTTCACAAACATATCTTCTCACAACTAATATTGCAAACATCGTGGCAAGAAAATTTAAAACCACCTCAGTTGTACTTTGTCTACAACAGCAGCATACTTCTTGTCTTAGAGCTACTGATGATGACTTACTTGTGTGGCTTTCAGCATTGTCAAATATGTTAATGCACTGCTCAGAAACAACCCAGAGGAGTATTTAGATTTTTTTTTTATGTCTGCGTTCCTAGAAAACTAACATGTGCCTGAGACAAAAAAAAATATTTAGCTTGGTTTATCAGATGTATTGTAATAAGATATTATTTATCAATTATTCACAAGCAATTTAACCCCCTGTATCAAATTTATTACCTGTAAATAATTATACATAAAAGCGTTAGGTCATCAGACCAAAACACTGCTTTAATGCTGTCAAATAAGTAGCACCTCTGCAGAAGCTGGCTGAATGATAAATGTATCTATTTTAAAAAAACATTTCTTAAAACCAGCATACACACTTCAGCTTTAAGGCTGATTTACATTCTGTGTCCACATAAATTCTCAACTGTTAGCCACAGAAAAATCAAAGAAAAAGGATTTAAGATTCCTGAGTGTGACTGCCTATCTTAATGCAAAATCTTGTAGATAAATATCATGTTAAGCATAGGCAGTATGTGAAGTCTACCAGTGATCCTTTTGGTTATAATCTTCCATGGCAAGTGTTTCCTAGCTACAGTATCTAGGACAGGCACATAAAGGTTTTCACAACTAGCTTCCAAATAGCCTTAAAAATTTCAAATACCCCTAAATCTGTACGATTAGTCTAAACAGAGTGTACAAATGGGACTCACAAGGTAACAACGTCTCTAGCTGCAGCTGCAGCAACCACCTTTCCTGCTTTTCCAGAGGGTAGGTATTAGCATGCTGTGCAGTCCACAGCCAGCTTGCTGTGGCTGCCTGCAGCTTCAAAGGTAGCATGTTCCAGCACTGGAAGATCTTTTTTTTTCCTTCCCCTTTCACCGCTATTGCGGTGCCGACATGAAAGAAAAAGGGCTGACACCACTCAATCCCGTGTGACACCGGACACCTACGCAAAGCTGGAAAAAAGTTATTCCATGATGTGTGAGCGAAAGTGACACCGCCTCATTTTTACAGCTCTGTGAATCACAGTCTTCTCTTTTCTACCGTCTTTCGGTTTCAGGTATCCGTATAAAATGAAGTGAATAATACAGTATTCAGTAAGAGAGGAATAAAACAACAAAAATGTGCGTAACACTGCGGTAGACACAAGCCAACTCTTACTTTACTAAACAGTTTTCATCTATTAAAGTTTCTTCATTTTTAGGCGGTTCAGTTGAAAGTAATGAAGCTAAATGTGTACAGTATTCGATATAATACTGCTCTATGTTTGATATGACGATACCAGCACAAGGATGGAGTTCAGCTTAGCGCATACTCAGAAATAGGAACCAGACTGCCTAGAGAGTAAAGAGATCAGCTGTTTCTAATGTCATTAAAACTGCAATTTCGTAATTTCTAATTTAATTTTAGATACAACCCCTCCTCTCACTAAACACCCCCACCACCCCGGCTCCTGAGAGCGCAGCAGGTCCTCTGAACTCCTGGAAAGGCGCCTCCTTGGCGGAGAC
>VXBB01023766.1:0-35201 GCA_013399915.1 Illadopsis cleaveri
TGCTCTTGTAGAAAGTTCCTCTCTGTCTTTCCTGGCGCCTCCCTTCAGGCACTGGGAGGCCACAATTAGGTCACCCTGCAGCCTTTTCTCCTCCAGGCTGAACAATCCCAATTCTCTCAGCCTTTCCTCACAGGAGAGATGCTCTCTCTTATCATCCTGGTGGCTTCCTCTGGGCTTGTTCCCAGAGGCCCATGTCCTTCCAGAGCTGGATGTGGCACTACAGGTGAGCTCTCACCAGAGCAGCGAAAAGCAGAGGGACAGAATCCCCTCCCTCACCTGCTGCCCACGCTGCTGTTGATGCAGCCAAGGACACCTTTGGCTTTCTGGACTGCAGAAAGATGGGCTTCTTCTGGTATCTGACACTGAATTAATGTAACAAAGGACCAAATTATTCTTCAGAGGATTTTACAGGAAAATCATTTACACCTACTTTGTCATCAACATTTTTGGAAAGCATGACTCAGCAAGTGACAGATTTCAATACAGCTCCTATTCATCATTTTTATGGGTCACTTTGCTGTGCAGATGCATGCACACAATATATGAGGTGCCAATGATGAAAAACAGTTTGAATCAAATCAATAGATGTATTTACACTCCTTGGGTGATAGGACTATTTTGGGTGAAGTAAATCTAGGCTGCATCTCTGAAAAACAGGCATTTCTCTTTTTTTTTCAGATTGTCCTTTCTCCTTCAGAGACTGTCAAATCCACAACACCAGAACAAAATACTTAAGGTCAGTATCACTCAATAAAAAACACCAGAAAGTGCAACATTCCCCAGTGGGAAATGTGCTGATCTTAGATAATGTAGTCAAGAGAGATATCAGTGAGTACTGCATTTTCAACGTCAGTTATGTCTCATGGCGTTGTAATATGCAAACTCTTCTACAAGCCTGTTATCACACTGAGATACTGCCCAAAATCAGCCTCAAAATAGTGGCAATCAGCATTTGTGACCCTTCCTTTCAGGGAAGTTAAGGAGATGCAAAATTTAGGATACTTTCTATGTCCAAATAGCTTCGGATATATCAGGTAGACAGTTTGCAAAACCTGTCTTTTTCAATCATTCCTCTCTGACCTAGACTAAATCTTACTCTCAGAGATTTTTTTTGAATGTAATTCAGGTTAAATGTTTAAGTAAATCTGTGTCATTCCCTTATTTACCACAGAACTGCACTATTATGCCTGGACTCTGAATGTGTACAGCACTTCAAGGTTTAGTTCCTGAACTAATTGTATCTGCCCATATAATGCTACAACACGTAGCTGTAATTATTTTCTGCCGGTCTCACTGATTTGTTTTCAAGTGCTACATAAAGTCACAATAATGCCATAAATTCACAAATCCAGTAGACTAGAACATACTCTGGAATGCCTGGTGAATGCTGATGATTTCTGCACATTCATAAAGAAGTCAGTAACTGAAAACACAGAATTACTTCCAGGAACTTACTCCAATCTAATTAGCCTATTAGTTTATAACTGGATTCATATTTAGATCCAACTGTCCTGGATTGAAAATTTGATGTGATGAGGTTAGAAATCTCCATCTGACATTCAACTACAAACATGACAAAGTCTATGTCAGTGAAATATCAGCTCTCTCAGAACTGACCAGGAAAAGACAATGACCAACACTGTCCCTGTTCCAGTGCTTCAAAAATTTCCAGAAATGCTTGGTAAAAACACACTTACAACCACCTATCAAAACCCAAAGTTAGAACAGCAGCAGGACTAATTATTACACTATTTCCACCAACTTTAAAGACTCCTGCTAAATGTGGAAAAAAATATTCTACTGTATGCCTCTACTCATAGCTCATGCTGGTATGAACTAACTAAAAGTACTTCTTTACTTTAAAAGTAGTAACCAACTCCAATAATATCTCATTTTAGTGAATTTTTATGACCATAATAATGAGGTAATTTACATCTCAGCTACACCACCTACCATCAAGTTACTCAATCAGTGGAGGTAAAATGCTAATGAATTTGACTGTCTTAGATCTTGCATCTACTGTGACTCTCTCATTCTGTATGTCTAAAAATAGATTTTTAAGGAAGTATTTCTTCACAATTTAAAAGACTGATACCATAATTATCACTGGGACAAAACATGTAGAGGTAGAGATAATTCTAATACCAAGACGAAATTGTCAGGGTTTCTGCTGAGAAAAACATTTTCTCCTGAATTTTCTAGGAGTAAAATTCCTCTGATAAAATCTTTCTCTCCTAAATTCTAGACACTTGGGTTCTTTAAATCCAACTTTTATTTTTGGCATATCTTTGCAGTCTCAGAAGCCAGTGTTATAATATGAGGGGAACTTCTTAAATGTTCACAATTTTTCTGAAAACAGAATTATATATAAATCAAAAGGAACAATCTCTGCAAGAGTTATCTCATTCTTTTCCTTACTATGACTCATAAGATCAGATAGACTTTGAAAACAGCCTTATTGCTAGCTGTTGCTCCAAGAAAAGTTAACTTTTAAGCCCTTGAGGTTTGCTCACAGATTACTGTATCACATGAAACAATAAATGCTGCATTTATATTGACTTCTGGGTGTGAAATGCTAGAGGTATCTGCAGTCTGTCTCACACACTTCCTTAGCAGTTACTCTACAAAAGTAATGCAAGCTCACTACATCACAAGCAATTTTTATTAATAATATTAGCATCTATATATATATATATTTTAATTGATGGTGTCTCTTTCTAGAACCTCTTAAAAAGCAAAAATTAGAGCAGTCTGAACCAAGGCCCACACTTGCATTTCCCTGGTTCTGTGCAATCTGACTACTTTTGCTCTTGATCAGAAAGAAGCCTCTCTGTCTGTATGGGGAAGATGTTGAAGAAAGTGTTTATTAGATTATCATGAATCCATGCATCATGGAGTGAATGTAAAGCCCTTTAAATACTGATTTCTCCACATTTCTGTCTGCTTAGTTTTGACCACCTGGCAGATCACCTTGTGAGGGAAAGAATTGCTACTACAATTATCTGAAATACACTTTTTTTTTGGCATATCCACATGAGCCATTATTTCATCCTTTAACTTTTATATGGTAAAAGCTGTCTCCTGAGGTTTCAACTTCAAAACTTGGGGAAGTATCAATGAAGTGCTTTTCAATTGTTATATTTATCCTACAGTCACATTCTGCTGTGTAGGGCTCACACAGAACATATCTGCTGCATTCATTTTTCTAGACTGCCAAAACCAAGAAAATTTGAAGGTTGGAACCAGCAGTGGGAATACCCTGCCTCCATTTAGATCTGCATGGGAACAGCAACCCCGTGCCAGTGACCTTCTAAAAGCACCACGAAGGGCTCAGTGTGTGAGTGGTCTGGGAGCCTCTACAAACACCAACAGCAGCACAAGTTTCAACTCACAAGAACCGATCTCGTGGAAGTGTGGGTGGGCAACGTTTCAGACATACATGACCAATTTTGGGGTACTCATGTGGTTCTAAAGGACTTGAGAGAGGGAGAAGAAAAAGACAGATTTGGCCGAGAAAAGCCAAAACTATTGTCTCCACACTTATGTGGAAACCAAACACGATCCCTTGCAGGCTTTGGTTTTATTAAAGCAAAACTAATAATTCACTGTTGGAAACAGACCTTGCCCTCTGGCTTATCTCCTGCTGTACAGATCCTGCTTGGAGCTCACATATTAGATATTTCCTCTCAAGACAGAAAATACTTTTTTTCAAGTGTATGGATTAAAAAGTCTCTTGACACAGTGAACCAGTGATACACTCATAGAATTTTCTCCATGAAATAGACAACTACTAATGAGTAAGTGCTTAAAGCAGTAACTAACAGCCTTTTAGACACTTTACATCAAAATTTAAGAATCATCTTCTTTCTTGACCTCTACATTCAACCTGAAAAAATCCATTAGAATATTTGCAAGGCAAAGTAACTTTTGCAGTTAATTTTTCTAAACAATTTGAGATAATGGACTTGACTTTATCAGCCTAAGTTACGCCTCTGTAATACTGTTACAAATTAGGAAATAAAAGTAAACACCAAAGTAAAATACAGTAACAAAAGCTTTAATTGTAAATTCGCACAATGTTTTCAATGGTTGAAGATATTAATAATTATCAATTGATAAAATTAAAAACATGGTTGTTTTCTCTGCATTTAGAACTAAAAATAAGTACCAATGTACAAACAACTCACAATGATTGAAAGTATTATTTAATTCATGAAAAATGAACATTAAATAAATTTTAATTTGACTTGAAACTTCCTGCTTTCACAGATGGTTTCTTTGTACTGTTAAAATTCTTTTTAAACTATCCTTTCTAAATCCCAGAGAAATATACAAATGATTACTGAGTAAATATTCACTACCTCCTTCCACGTGAAATGAGCAGTGTTAATTTTTACTGCCCATTTCTCTCAAACAGCTTTAGCTGGAATTTGTTCAGTAGAAATATTTGCTGCAAGGAATCAATTTTACTGTTTCAGGTGAGTTATTTTTATACAAATAGGTCTGCATTTTCAGCTAAGGTAGTCTCTATGATCACTGAGACTTTAGCTTTTCTTTAGTCTTCTAAGATTCCAGTGAGAATGATTTTCATTTACCTTTACACCAAGAATTTAAATCAAGCAGCAAAATCATTTTTAGAAGGCTGGAGAAAATTCTTCAGACAGTAATAGACACTGGGCCCTCCTTCCTGCTGAGGGTGATGACTTAAGCAAGTGTCAGACATTGTCACATTTACAAAGTCAGTCCTTATTCTGATTTAAACAGTAGAGGAAAAATCTCAATTAATTTTTCAATAGGCCAAACTATCTAAAATAGGTAGGGCTGTAGTCTAAAGTAAAAACATCCAGGTTAAACCAAATAATTCCTGAGTTAATGCCATTTTTCAAACTTCAACAAATCAAATTCTTACTCAACTAGCTTTATGTACTTACTTGAAGTTCCTGATTCAGATGTTATGAATATTTGTATGTGTAGATTAACTTTTTGCTCATTGTAATGATCTAATTTAATTATCACTGGCTGTTTCAGAAGCTGTGCATACTGTCCATAGAAAGCCAGCAGAAAAGAACAACTAGCTGCTCTAACCCATGTTCTAGGGATGCAGAAAAATTTTATTTGATGAAATATTATTTGATTTGCATAAAAATTATTTTATATATTTGATATTATAAAAAATTATTTGACTTTCACTCCAGAATTTTTAAGTTGTATTCTGATCATGGGAACACAGAAACACTATTTTAGAGAAACAGGGATATTCTTACATAGTACCCCTACCAAAACAGTCTTTAAGATAGGGATTTCTGTTATACAGATGGACAACCTTCATAGAAATTGAATGAATAATAAAGATCCCTTCTTCCTATTCATTCATCTGACACAAGGAAAACAGAGATTTCTCCCCAAGTCACATTAATCACTCAGGGGGAAAACAGTGCAGTAGCACCAGTTTTCTTGGCAGCTCTGAAAAATGGCAGGACAGGCTTAAAGGTTAGACTTCTGCAGAAAAAAAACACAGGTCACTTTTAAGAGGCTCCAAACATAGTTGGAAATTTTACACTTTACTACATCTTTTGGAGTAATTCTCACTGTTCTCTTTCATGTTTCTCTCACTGTGATTTATTTATTTAAAAAAATCAAAATGAATAACCATCAAAAAGCAAGCCCAAACAGAAACATGGAAAAACCCCACCCAACTCTAAGAGTGTACATACAATCATGTTTTGTCTTGAGCCAAAAATCTAGCTTAAGTTCCTAGCACTGATAAAATGACAGGGAACAGAGTTCAAACATTACATTTTCCTTTCAATAATGTTACTTCACTATCCAGTTCAATCTGTACTCCAGGCCATCAGTGAGCACATTTTCCTTAAAAAAAACTTTTTCCCATGGACTTGCTGTGTTTAATGGTTGAGAAAAAAACCCTCTTGTTTCAATTGCTGAGCTCCAGGGAAGCAACAGCAGTTATGGGCAAAGGGAATTGGTAGTTTCGTTATTCAGGGACATTCTCTTTCTTCACATAACAGTTATTTTTCATAGATATGACCACTTGTCCAGATGAAACATCCCCTCTAACTACTTGCTTTAGATCTAACCTCACATTTTTGTTCCCTGGCAGTTAGTGACAGCTCAGATGTCATTTTGTCATCTACATTAGCTCCCTGCTCTTATATCAAAGAACTGATTATTCATCTGTAGGGAGGAAGGGGTTGGCAGCAGCTAAATATTTATTTTAAAAAATCACTTACATTTTAATACTTCTAATAATTTTCTTTTTTTCTTTTTTCTTTTTTTTTTTTAAATGAGTTACAAATATGGTCTGGTCTGAGTTATTTGCCAAACTGCTTTTAGTTAAAGTGGTTAATAATTACTACCTTCTCAAATTTGTTTTTCCTCCCACCAACCATGTTGCCATGGTTCTTTTACTTTTTATACTACAAATTGTCATGAAAGCATATGATAGAAATTAAAAAATCCTAGGGCATGATTCATAACTCCAGGTTACTCAGTTTCTGAGAACATGATCCAAATATCAGCCATATATAACAATATTAAGACTACATTTTTGCTTAGGATTTATGAAAAAATAATGTATCACAGCTATGAAAACAGTGTGTCACTGTCTTCAACTGCCAAGTTACATAATTACAAAACATACTTGATTACACGTGTTTTACTTCTAAATAATGAAAAACTTAATAAGGGAGACACTGACATGTAATTTAGATTCTAAGTTGGTTCTGCTCTAAGACTAGTGTGACTTGTAACAAGATCTGTGCATTATGTGAATTGACATAATGCAGTTTCCACAAAATACAAACTCCTGCTAGAATGAACACCATGCAGTGTTTTTTGACAGGAAGGGTTACAAAGATTTGGGGGCTGTGATGTGTCCATATCAGCTGGGAGTGAGACACAGAAGAAGGAGAATAGAACAAAGCAGTGTCAGGACTCAGCCTCCACACCGTGTAATGCCCATCAATATTTTGCTTATGAGTGGTTCTTCTTTGCTCCCATGAAGTTGAACATCCATCAGTGGATGAAGAACATTAGATGAGCAGGTGGAAGATATTCTCCAGTTAAATTACACCCAAAACACAGATTTCATCCACTCCAGGACTGCTGTGTGATTCAGATGAAGGAGCAGTGAGTGGGGGCAATCAGGAGAGACAGCCTAAAAACACACTATTTCTGAGTACTGAGAGTTTAACACCAATGCATATTTTTTTGCGAGTTCCCTTCAAGTAATTAAACAGAAGAAGGAAAGGTGCTGGAAAGAGGCATGGCAAGGGGAAAATTAACACATATTTTCTGAGATTTCTTACTGCTGTGCCTCTCTGTAAAACAACTGTAGGTTTTAAAAAGAATGCCATCTCCTACTGATGGGTTCTACTCCTGCAGCCCCCAAAGCATGATTCCCAGGTTGTAAAGATCTTCCAAGGCTTTTGTGAGGAATTACTCCTTGAGCCAATAAATCCTATGAGAAGAAACGCATGACAGAGTTGGCAAAGGTGAAAATTCTGATATACAACTTCCAAATCCATTAGAAGGCAAAATCATTTCTTTATGAGAGGAGTTTGAGGAATATCACAGAATTGTTTGGGTTGCACAGAACATAAAAGATCATCTCATTCCAACCATCCTGCCATAGGCAGGGACACCTTCCACCATACCAGGTTGCTCAAAACCCCATCCAGCCTGGCCTTGGACACTTCCAGGGATGGGGCAGCCACAGCTTCTCTGTGCAGGGCCTCATCACCCTCACAGTAAAGAATCTTTTCCTTACATCTGATCTAAACCTACTCTCTCTCAGTGTACAGTCATCCTTGACTAACATGTCCTTGTCATGCCCTCTCCAGCTCTCCTGTATCTCCCTTTAGGTACTCAAGCCCAGCTCTCTGTGTCCTCACAGGGGAGGTGTTCCAGCCTTTGGATCATCTTCATGGCCTCCTGTGGATTCTCTCCAACACATTCATATTGTTCCTATTTTGGGGACCCCAGAGCTGGACTCAGCACTGCAGGTGGGGCCTCACCAGAGCAGTGGGGCAGAATCCTCTCCCTGGACCTGCTGCCCCCTTGATGCAGCCCAGGACACGTTTGGCTTTGTGGGTTGCAGACGCTCACAGCTGGGTCTCATGCATCAACACTCCATGTCCTTCTCCTCGGAGCTGCTCTCAATCCATGATCTGCCCAGCCTGCATTTGTGCNTTCATATTGTTCCTATTTTGTGGACCCCAGAGCTGGACTCAGCACTGCAGGTGGGGCCTCACCAGAGCAGTGGGGCAGAATCCTCTCCCTGGACCTGCTGCCCCCTTGATGCAGCCCAGGACACGTTTGGCTTTGTGGGCTGCAGACGCTCACAGCTGGGACTCATGCATCAACACTCCACGTCCTTCTCCTCGGAGCTGCTCTCAATCTATGATCTGCCCAGCCTGCATTTGTGCTTGGGATTGCCCTGAGCCAGGTGCAGGACCTTGCTCTTGGCCTTTTGAACTTGATGAGGTTTGTGCAGGGAATTCTTAGAATCCATAATGAATTTGAAAAGCTGTCAGCTACTAATGAACAGCAGTCTGGTCTAGCCTGTGCTATCTAGATGTCACTAACAGAGTAAAACCCACAGAATGATTCAAAGATATTTCAGAATATTTTAAAAGTAAAATATACATTTGAAAATACACTTCTGCATCCTATACCACCTCCACTCTTACAAGTTTCTTCCTTTGCTTTTGCAATTTATTAGACTGCCACAGGCTGGTCTAGACAAGACAAAATTAAATAAAAATATGTTAATACTTTCATAAGAGAAAAATGAATTAATTCCTGAGCAGACTGTGATCACAGAGCATACTTTCTCCCTTTTTCCCTGAACTACTTTTCAGCTGATCTCTTTTAATAGAGTTGATGATCTTCGTCAGGGTGAAATGCAACATGAAATTTGCACTGGTGGAAGGAAAGCCAAAGCTGAAAAGTGTCCAACATCACTCTCCCTTACACCATGCAGTGCAAAACATAACGTTTTTCTAAAATAGTAGAATAGAAATGATGCCTCACAAATCTGGAATTTCTTTACTGGAAATTAATTCCAGGAGAGTGCTATGGAAATGTTTCTACATGTAGATGAAAAAGAATTGACTGTGGGGAAATTGATGGAGTATTTAATGACTGAAAGAGAGAATACTGAAAAAAGACAAATATTCTTAAAATTTAGATTGGTTTCTTTTATTATGACAGCTGGAAAAAAAGGAGTTTGAATCTGGGCAATGACTGATGAAGTTGTAAGGTAAAATTGAAGGTGTTCATTATAAGCAGCACTAGGACTGACTGGATTATTTCAGTATTACCAACACTTGGTAATATCCCTCCTCTGAGATAACAGGTTTATCCTTGACACACCTGTAAGGGTTCCTCTATTTACAAAGCTTTAGGAATCCTTCACAGCTGGAATATATCCTTAAAACCTTTCCAGGCTTCACTAATTATCTATTTTCTCTTAATATACACAGAACTTAGAAAATAAACCTGCAGCTGGATATTCTCCCTCCATTTCAGTAGGGTTATTCTTATTTCTACAATGGCTGAGCACTGGATTTCAGACCATTCAGGGCTTGGATTAGAAAGAATATCCAGATCAGCAGGCTACAGGCTTTAAAAAATCATTCATTTTAAATGAAGAACAGAAATCATGTATCAATCTGACCAAGTTGGAAAAAACCCCAGCCAAACCCCAACAAAACACCCAGCCTTCCCCCCTTAAGCCAAAAAAACCAAAGCACCACCACCACCAGCAAACAAACCAACAGACCACAAAACAAAAACACAAAGCAGAAAAACCTGGGGAGGAAAATGAGAAATAAATCTATCTTCAGGAAGTTTAACTGAACACTGAAAAAACAGACTGTCAACCATTCCTTACTTGGAAATCGAAGCATGTGGAATTATCACAAAGAAAGTTGAAATCAATATTTTATTCTGCTATTTGCAAAGTAATGACACCAAGCATTTATCCAACACAGAAGATACCATGACTAGTAATGACCAGGGAGAAAAAGTGATAAGTGAAACTGCTTCTCTGTCCCAAAACCTCTAAACATAACAATATTAAACAGCACTAACACTATTAAAAGCCGAGTTTGTGGCAATTTTTCCATTTTTACTATAATTTTCCTCATAGAAAAAAAAATGAACACACACATAGAAAATGAGATTACATTATTTTTCTTATTCAAATGCTGCATTGACCTTTAAAGCATTGCATCATACTATACAACTTGTGGTGGGCATTCTATTGACCACATGGACCAAAAAAATTAAATCTAATTCAATTTAGATACAAGTGTGCCTCAAATTGAAGGAACTACTGTGCTTCTATGTAAAAATTAGGAAGAAACTATTATATTTTAAATTAAAACAGCTATTTCCTTTACTTCCTTTAATTTATGAGTCAGTTCTTAGGTCTTCACTGAAATCCATTTCACAGACTCATAGGATATGCTGAGTTGGAAGGGACCCATGAGGAACATCGAGTTCAGCTCCTGTCCCGGGCAAGACACCCCAAGGGTCACCCCATGAGCCTGAGAGTGTGGTCCAGCTCACTTCTTGAGCTCTGTCAGGCTGGTGCTGTGACCACTGCCCTGGAGAGCCTGTGCCAGTGCCCAACCAGAAACCCACATTGTCTACTGAAGAGTAAGGACTACAATAGGATTTCACTCTAAATTTCCAGTTAGATAACTTCTTCTATTCAAACAAGGGTATTTCTTTTACTGATATACAGTGATTAAAATAAATGAAATTAGACTAGAGCTTAAAATTAATGACTTTTAAAATATGGCTTATGGCTTTCAATATTGATTTATTCAATACTTCTATTTCTCTAAACACCTTAATCCTAATCTGATTAATAGCAAAGTACAAGATTAAATGATTTCAGCTATAACAGGTCAAAAGCATTTTAACAAAACTTGGGCAGCATAAAACTGGGCTTGATTCATTTAAGTAATCAATCTTCACTTTGAATTTTAGATTGAGACAAAACACACATCCAAAAAC
This sequence comes from Illadopsis cleaveri, assembly GCA_013399915.1. Classification (NCBI taxonomy): domain Eukaryota; kingdom Metazoa; phylum Chordata; class Aves; order Passeriformes; family Timaliidae; genus Illadopsis; species Illadopsis cleaveri. Next base: position 11,047 of record VXBB01023766.1, read on the forward strand.
AATATGTAGTGAGATGGGTCTCAACAATGTAGAAATGTAAATTTAAAATATTTTATTAAAAACTTGAGGTAAACCAAATTATCTCTAAGTCTTTCAGATACATATCTGCAGATATGCTTTGATATTGAAATTTTTCACCTTAAGGATATTCAGACATGGATGTAACAAAGTAAACTAAAAGTAAATGTAACTGGAAAATCCTGTGTTGTTCCAATTCAAGATCACTAATCTCTAATCAGAATTAAGCATTATGCCAAAGATAGATGAAACCACATGCAATAATACTTAGCACAGAAAATTCTAAGCAAATTAAATGAGGATGGCAACACAATGCATGAGTTTGGGGTGGGGACAATACAGACCTAACTGTGATATTTCCTTTTAGCTGATTTTATGCACTGAAAACAGGAGAGAGTAGCTCTATGCTGACACCAAGATGTGAGCTACAGATAATTGTACAGTGCTGTCAGGTAGAACTTTTTGTTTCTTCAGAATTCTCTGCAGTCTCCAACAGAGGAGCAGCATGAACTGATGGTCAGTGCCTCAGGATCTCCATCAGGGTCAGAAGTTGCACAGAGTCAGAAACTCAGCCTGAATCCTGACACCTCTTGCCTCCCCTTTCCATGTGGTGGGAGCTGTCACCCTGGCACAGGCATTGCATTTCCGACAGAAGTCCATGTATGAAGTACAAAAGACTGAGTCAACCTAAAGCATTTCCAAACCTCAAACACAAAACTGGAATCTGCAAGGAAATATACGCATCGACTATAACAGGACATGTGCCAAGGTGATCCTACACTGTTCGTGGGGTGCCCCCAGCCCTCAGCTCCCTGGGCCTCCCCTCTCTGCCTGCAGGCTGGTGGTCACCGTGGCCACCATCAAGAAGAGTAAGATGCCACATTTAACATCTCCATCCTGCCAACTTTCCCTCTGCTGTAGCCATATTCAGATGTTTTGGAAGTCTGATCACTTGTGTAAGACAGAACAGTACTTTTGACATGCTGAGGAAAAATTTGTATTGCATTTGATGATGAGATTCAGCTATAACTGCCATGGAAAAGCAGTGTTATTAGTATTTTAAATTAAATGTTGCTAATCCTCTTTGTTCCAAGGGCCAGGAAGGAACAATTCTCTAAGGTCAAAAAGAGATCAATGTATTCATTAAATCTGACTCACCGATGTAGCAGATGTACCAGGTGTCTATGCTTTTTAAGTATTTTTCAGCTTTTGTAACAATTTCAAGTTCTCACCTTCACAAGACTCTGTCTATGCTTTTCACTAGTAAGATCTTCCAATATTTCATTGTTCTCATTACTGGGACATTCCATGCAAGATTAAATAATTCTCAGATGTAAATTTCTGGCCGTTAGCTCTTGATGTATGTTGGTCAGCCAAGCTGAGACATCATCACTAAATATTCTTTAGCAAATTATCTCATCTCTTCTCCATTTCTTCTTTGGCAAACAAAGGTTATAGAGCTGTTTAACATTCATATGACAAGATTTGCTTTTGCAGTCCCCCATGCTTCTAGGACATTTCTTTGATTTTCTTCCAGTATTTCAAAACCATTTTTAACCTTCAAGAACCAGATGTGTGCACATTCCAAATAACAGTACCACCAGCATTATTTGCTTTCTGCTCATGTCTGACCATTCTTCAGCAGTCAAGGACTGTATTGGTTCTCCTTCCTGGTGTCACACTGACAGTTCTACTGAGACATTTGCTAGGATAATCCCATTCCCTTACATTAGAGTCAGGAAACTCTCACACTCCAAAATTAAGTGCCTGGCATGTAACCAGTAAATTCAGCAATTCCATAATAATGGTAACCACATGTTATTATTTTCTAGTCAGAAATATTCATATGATCTTCCAAATTCATCAATAAAAAAAAAAAAAGTTCTACGTTTTCCATAGAAATCTGAAGAAGAGGCATAGGTACTTTGTTACATCCTTTGTCTTTCTTCAAAGGAATTGTCCAAATTTTAAGGTCAGTAATTTCAGTGCCCTGAACATCACAGAAGTATTTCATACTTTAATGTGTTTTTTCAAGTTTTCATACTGAATTTGATTAAAATTTATAGAAAGAGTTCAAATGCACCCTGAGAATTTCTCAAACAATAGGAGTCAATAGTGCACTTCAAATCTAGATTTCCCTTTTACCACTTCAGAGAATTTTCAGGTCAGAAAATGATACAAGGCAATGCATGATCCTGTGGGACAAAAACCTACACTACTCTTTTCAAGGTCTCAAATCACAAACCCTTTTAGTCCAGCTTTCATGTTTCATACTGGCACCAGACACCTCCCAGCATATTCATCCAACACCAAGACTTTGAAAACATCATTATCTTTCTCATCTCTACAGAAGTTCACAGTCAGGACACTGAACTTCAAGGAAAAAGAGCAAACCTGAAGTCATACAAAAACAATGATATTTAAATATTTTCAGAAGTCCTTACTAGTTTGTATTGTTTTCCCCTCATTTGAACACATGTAAAACCAACTGAGGAGAGTCTTCTCTCTTCCCAGCATCTGTGACTGGAAGAGGTATTCCCCTAGCACTTCCATCACTTATTTTCACTTGCAGAAATGTTCCTGCAGAAAAATACCACACCAGTCATTTCTACTCATATAACCTGTTACTGCCACCTGTTATTACAATGCATGCAGAAAGCAGGATGTCTAGATGATAAAGCAAAAATCCATTTACAGAAGTTAGGAAAAATATTAGCTCTGAAAACAAACACCTTACAAATGATAATTCAAAGACAAATAAAATTACAAATCAGTGGGAAACAAAACCACTATTTATTGAGCAAACATACTAAAAAACTATTTACTCTTTACATAGTTAAGTGATTTAAAGCATATCTATTTAATATGATGCAATTGTTCTTCTAGTATGACTAACATCACTTAATTTTTTTTGAGAGTGATTATGTATTCATCTAGTAATACAAACATGATTAAATACATCCCAATGATTAAAGAAATTTAAAAGACAAAAATAATTTGGCATGCATGAAGAAGCAAAGTACCAAAAGAGCCATATTTTGTTGTGGACAATAGATAAACTGAAGGTTTTTTTAGAATTCAGGCTTATTTGAGATCCAAAATTAAAAGCAGATGTCAGCAGAATAAAAGTGTAATTTTACCAACAGGATTAAGAAGATACTTTTATTCAAGCATTTATTTTAGTTCATATCACTGAACTTAAATGAGGTCTTAATAAGTATTGAATTTTATTACTCAAAAAATGATTGTGTGGTCACTTAATAAAATTGATTAATCCTCTGTGATAGCAGCCAGAACAACAATAAAAAGGAAAATTTTCTTCTAAATGCAGAACAGAATCAGACATTTAATCTTACCAGAGCTTTACAGTCCACATCTATTGTCCTTTCTGCTGCTGCAGGTGTGCTGTAAATCTTCAAGGAGAACCACACTTTGCAATGTGTAGAGCTTCCTCCTATGTTAGAAAAACCAAAATGCCTTAACAAATTATCCTGTGAGGTGATCAATGCTAGCAGCCTTCAAATCAATGAGAACTTTGAACTTTTAGCAGAAATGTCACTCACTGTTCATACTGAGACAAAGCAAATCATGAACTGATTTAATCACTGTCACCAAACCGTATTATCTAATCCCTTCTTGCCAGGATTCAAAATAGTAACAAAATTAATATATACACAAATTGAATGGAAACAGCACTTTGGCAAATTAGCTTCCTAGACTACCACATTGTTTCTGGGTTTTAAATATCATTAATTTGTAACTAAAACTTCACAGCAAATTGACAGTGCTTTTGTAATTTTATATCAGGAAATCAAAATTTGTTCCTCTCACACAATATTTTTTGTGTCTAGAATTTTCCTGTTTTTAGAACACAGTCATGAATGTTAATAAAATTCTCTCATCAATCTCATTCAGGTAGATGAAACAAATTAAGCCTGAAATCTCTACCATAAGGCCTGATTTTCACAGCACAAATATTTCATGTGGCATGATTTTTTCATGTATAAAGAGCTGTTCAGCACCTTTTAATAATGCATACCCAAGAACTACTTGCACTGTTCCTGTTTGTCAGTATATTGTATGAGATGAAAATAGCCTTAACCCTCCTACTCACACTTTCCTGAATTATACACTAGAGAGCTCCATTAGCACTCCTGTTTTACCACAGCATTAGTCTTGGGAGCTCCCACTGATTTTCTCCTCTGCTGTGACCTCAGCTCATCTCAGTCATCATTTTCCTTGTTGCAGTTCCTTATTTCACATATATGACTCTATTTCCAAACCCTGTTTCCAATAAAATTGTTTCTGATGGGATTCATTTGCATTATTTTCTTACAATTTTCACCAAATACATTCTGTATTAACTTACTCCTTTTCTTTGGGCTAATTTGATTTACATATAATTTGCTGGGTTTTAATACCAGAATTCCAGACTTACACTGTCTAGAATAGCCTCAGTGTCTTACAATCTATAAAAATTAGCATCACTGAGCTAAAGAGATCTTCTGAATGTCCATTAAAGGATTCTGGCATGTACAAGACCCTGAGTTTAATCAATTACAAAAGTTAAAAAAAAATACACAAGACAGTTAACTTGTGCAAGAAGGGAGGATCACCTTACACCAAAACAGAACATATTAGCTTAGAAGATGAAATAAAAGTTCTTAATTAAAGACCAAAAGAAAATCAAAGAGTACCCATAGCTTGGGACATCACATTCTTCAAGAATGCAGTCAAGCTGTAGGAAAAGCTCTGAAATTCAGGTAAGAAACAAAAGAGGAAAACATCAACAGTAAAGTTCCATTTACTAAGGATATGTGATTAAACTGCAGGACAAAGGGATTTATTAAAGTACAGCAACACATTCATTCATGAATATCCATACAGTTAAGGAAAACAGAAAAGAGCATAAGTTTCTATTGAAACAAAATTAACAAGGCTGCCACCCTCTTCTCAAATGTCCAAGAACTCTCATACCAAAAAAACCTCCACCCTCAAGTGACAACTTGCTAAGGATTTAAAAAACCAGTAGCACAACCTTTTCAAACACATCTGAAGCTGGTAGCCTGGCAAACTCAGAAGGGCTGAGAGATGATCAGGGTAGAAAAGGAATGCTCATGGAAGATAAGGCTGCAGCAGAAAATCTAAATTAATTCTTTGTACTAGTGTTCATTACAGTGGAGTTCAGGGACTTTCTAACCTCTAGAGCTTGTTTTGAGGGAAATGGTCAGAGAGACTCTTCCAAACAAAAGTTTCAGCAGAAAATGCTTCAGAGCAGACTGATAAAGAAGAAAGTAACGAATCACCTTTGCAAGACAGTGTCTGCCCAAAAATTTTGGTCTAATGAAAGGTGTCCCTGTCCATGGCAGAGAGGTTGGAACCAGACAACCTTTAAAGTCCCTTCCAACCCAAACCAGTCTACAATTCTGCAAGTCTGTGAATTCAAAAGGACCTCGTGTTAAATCATGGTGGTGCAATCCAGCATGTGGCCCCTTGGTAACATCAGCCTGGGATATGAAGAAATGAAAAGACAGAGAATGTGTTGCCAATTTTTAGACAGGTCTCCTATACAAATTCAGAAATTACAGATGTGAGTTTGTTTATATATTCCAAAGAAAACTATTAAGCATCACCATAAGGAAGGGAAGCCACAACACACAAATCCATTTTAATTCTTTAACAAAATCAGCAGCTGTGTGAAGAAGGGAAATGTGGTTTACAGAGTACCCTGCATTGTTACTTGTCATTACAATCTTCCAGCAATTCACATATACTGCAACCAAGTTATTTTTCCATAGACACTTAGAGCCTTCTTTTTCTCTCCTACCACACATTTCTCCTCTGTATTCATAACTTTCCTGAATCACATTTCTGTTCTTCATAACTGCAATAATATAAAACTTACAGTCTACTTCCCTTCTCTCTTCTTCCTTTAATATATAAATTCATGTATTCTGTTCAATTTTCTTTAAAAATACTCTAATTTCTGATATTTCTCAAAAGCAAAGCTTTCAGGCCAAGTAGCTTTCTTCTCAGTTTTGACTTCAAGTATTTTGAGCCATTAAAACCTTTTTCTATGTTAGAAATTATTGTCTTTTTTCTACTTTTCATGCATTTGAATGTTTAGATTAATTTCTCTTTAAATTTTTCTCAATTTTGAAAAATCAAATATTTTTTATGAAGACCCTAAATAAGCTACAGTACTTACAGATTACCTTTCTGGGAAACAGCTATCATGTCTGGGAGGGAAAACCTTGTATGTATTTTTCAATGATGTTACATGTATTTAGATATTTTCCACGATAATATCATTTGCCTAACACTTGGCATTTCCCTAAAAATTTTAAAATACTTTCATGGAAGTAGTTTTCTTAACCATGGTATGAACCTGGAAATTCTCTACTGAAGGAGCACCTTTTTTATTTTTGCAGCTGAAGCCTTGACTGAAAGTTTCTGCAATTTCTGCTTAGTATTAAGCCTTGAAGTTGTATAAACTTTGATGTTCTGCCAACTTTTACTCAGTGAAAATGCTGCTGAATTGTTGTTTGCTGCCCACTAGCATGGCTAAAAACATAAAACTCGGGGCTTTATCCTCACTTAGCTGAAAACCTGATATCAAACAGTGACTTTGAAGGTGAGTCCCTAGTCATGTAATTACCTATATAATGTATTTGAACAGGCTACATCAAGGCCAGTTTATTGCAATTATCTTCATCCCCATGTAATTATAGTCTTATTTTACTCCAAATTTCTTCTCTTCCTAAGGCAACCCACAAGACAGAAACTAGTTCTTACTCTCAATACTCGGAAGTCACTTCCAAAGCTTAAGCTCCTGGAAAAAATAAAATAACTTAAAAAGGTCAAAATAACAGCACATGCTTTTGGAATTTCCTTTAGTTCTATCTCAGCATTCAAACCCCAAAAACAACTTACATGACTGAAGATAGGTGTAGTATTAGAAATTCATTTGCTAATGTACAGAGCAGAAGGTGAGGAGTTTGGGGATTTCTTTCACCATTTTTTGTTAGAGTTTTTCAAAGAGTTTTACTTTACCAGAGAGTAGATGCTAGGAAAGGCTCGACAATAAGGGGCAATGGAGATAAACTCAATATACTCAGGCTGAAACTCAGAGATGGTTCTTTCTCTAGTCACAGAACAAGGTTATATTTGTCTGGTTTTGTTTTCTGCACACATTTCAAAAGCAGGCAGAAAAGAAAAAAGTATGCACTTTTCCTTTTCTCTCTAGTTTTCTAAACTTCCATTGACATTTTTAATGCATTTTAAGTCTTTTCTTAGGGCCTGAGCACTGCACTTTGATGTCTTGTGAGATAAACTCCATCTGACTGGATCTCTTATCTCCTCACTCTGGGCCTTCGATGACAAATAAAAATCCTTAGCCTGCTTTATGCAACCACCAGGTCATGATCTTGTCAGATCTCATGAAATAAATAAAACAAATTGTAGTCAGTATTTCAGATGGTAATCACCACTAGAGATGAGCGAGCACAAATCTTCTGAACATAAAAATGCATCTACTTCAATATTTAATCTCCACCACCTTCTCTTTTAGTCTCTCCTTTGGTCAGTAGGCTTTCACCCTGACAAGTTAGGGTCAAGCATCTGTCACTAATGGTTAGTGCAAACCAGCATCTTCCATATGTTAGCTGCTGCATATTCAGTTAGCACCACTGTAAAAGAGCTTCCTAATTTTAAGGCTTTAAAACTTTCCCCGATTATTTTGCAATGTTTGGTTTTACTATGGAATCACTGGAAACATAGAAAGCTGTGAAATTCCTGTTTCATGTAGTTACCCTGTGCTGGGGGAACAAGAAAAACAAAATAAGCCACATTTCTGTATCCATTCCTTAATAACAAGTCAATTTCTTCAACTAGTATTTATCTACAGTAATTACATTTGTGAACAGACAGTTCTGTATTTAAAACACAGGACTACTAAATTACAATTTACATGAAAATTAAACTTGAATCTTCAACAAACATTTCAGGCTAAAACTTCAAACTTCCTTTCCAAACCTTATTCCAGCTTCTATGATATAACAAAGTCATTTCTTCCTGAGCTGAATATCCTTTTGTAATTGAATCAGTCTGGTGCCTTGTCCTACTTCTCTTCAGTGATGCAAATAAACTGTTTCTCCTTTGCCTGATCTCTTCATTTATTGTGCAATTTTAAAAATGTTATAAAATCTTTCTTATCATATGAGTATTTTAAGCCACACACTTTTAATCTTATGGTTTGTATCATGTCCTGAAGAGTTATCAATTCTGAAATCCTCTTCCTTCTCATCACAAGATGCCCCTTTCTACTCACTTGGATAAGAATACCTTGTTACCATATCAGTCACCAGCTGAAATTTCTGATTTCTCTCTCCCCTTTCCTTAAATTTACTTTTCATCCTATGCCTGCTACATCAGCCATTAAATGTGCTGTCAGTTAAAAATAGAAAAGATCCTTCTGTCCTGATTGAGGCACAGCTGTCCATCAGTCACCTGAATGACACATCACTGATGATGAAGGAAGATTTGCCTTGCTGGCCTGAAAATTGTAGAATTCTAGGGTCTTTGGGAGGGGGGTGTGTGCGATATAGACAAAATGGGAAAATTTGAATTGCACTGCTAAATAACATTAATTTATTTGAAATACTTCATCCTAATTTTACTGACTTCTTTTATGGACATCAGAAATATGATTATTTAAGGATAAAGGTAAATTTAAGTGATATTTTCAAATTTAATGGGAGTTCTTTGTACAGCAGTTTTACCTAATATTTGCAGAGTTAATATAGCAATAAAAATGAATAAAGTACATTCGATTCCATTTTTAAATAAAACACTCTTAGATAGGGATGTTTAAGGGTATAGGGTTATTTTGGAATAACAGGCAGAGAAATAACACAGCATGATTTCTTGATTCTCCCAAAAACTTCCTAGGCTGGAAGTTATGAACATTCTCATTGAGTGAGCATCCTTAATGTTGTCCTCATAGGTATATTGCTGTACTTTACAGAATGTAAGACATAAATTAAAAATTACATTTTGTCTAGTTTTCTACAATATATAAAAATATAACAATTTTCAATATGTAAAGAGCTCATGCAGGAAAAATAAAAATAAGCCTTTTTCATTTAGAACAAATGATTTTCATATAAACCATGTGAAACAGACTAGCTGCTTAGCCCATGATTATTTACATCCCTTTTTTTTCTAACTGGACCAGCCATAACCATCTAACAATTACTATAAAAAAAACCTGACATTTCTTTTGCAAACTTTTACTGACAATTCTATTTTTCCTATAATGCTAAATTAAAAAAATTTTTTTTTACAGAATTTTAGGGGATTTCTTCAGACTCACCATAAACCTCCAAGTTCATTCCAGATACAAAACTAATTGCAATAATCAGTCCTAAGACATGCAAACCCTTTATAAAAAGGTTTTGGATACTTTTGACAGTGTCACTAGACAAATCTAATGGGTTCACATGCTGAAGGAAAAACTTGCAATTTTTCTGCATAAGTAGATCCATCACTCCACTCAAAAAGTTAAATCTTGTTTTAACTGGCTTTAGATACCTCTCTTCACTTTTACTTTCCAAGTATAAAAAAACTGCACTTGATTTATGAGGGGAAGCTGTAAAACATTAACACATTAAGAAAATGTTGTAAACCTATTACATTGAGAGCTCAAAATGATGCAAAAAGTCAGACATTTATATTCATTTTTACTACATGAGGAATAACTTCTCCTTGGAAAGGCAACACTTCTACACTTTCTTCTTCCAGGAGAGTTATTAGTTTAGCAGTTTCACCTTTAGGCTTAAGGTCATGAGTTTTCTCACCTAGGGGTTATACTTTTCCAATAGAAGTAATCAATATGTACAGCTTTTAAAAATGCTGTTGTGTAACATGGCAAGATAAACTTTGCTTTCAGCTGCCATTTTATGCACATGAACATATTTGAGAAACCCTAACCCTAGATGAATATTCATTTCATGTATTCCATACAACACTGCTTGAAAAAATAGTTTAATATTAATCAGTCATTAATCTTGTTCTTAAAGGATATGATGTTATAATTCCCCAGGAGCAACTTCCATAAATTTAGAGTCTGCCTTACATTATCCAGCCTAAGTCAGGCAGAGGGACAGTCCTTAAAGTGACTTTGAGGAAGGAAGATTGCAATCGTTTGCACATGTAAATTGGAACTGACGTATGGAAGTGATGCCTTCAAAATGCTGCAATTAAAAATTAAACTATGATGCTTTCATGTGTAAATATGTACTTAATATCAAATTAATTCAGAATTTTCAAGTTAATATAGTACCTATTGGTAGGCTTGGTGAAGAAGGGTATTCTACAAAAGGAAAATCAGCAAGATGGATTAAGGTTCCTTTTCTTCAGGACTTGTCCTAAACTAGGTAAGGACTGTATCTCCAGAGAGTTTTCCACTCAGGAAAATTTGGAAATGGAAATCAGAACAATTCTTTAAAATGCAAAAGCAAAACCTTGTTTTGGCCTTTGGAATTATCTGTAATTAATACAACACAAAGTTCTGAAAAAGTGTCTGGCCTTTTAAAAGGCAGAAATCCAGAACCACTCTTTATTAAATTCTGGCTTCAAATCCATCTTTTCAAATGAACATCACCATCTTATGGTGGAAACTGAGATACCACTAGCCCATGAACGTTGTTCCTTTTCCCTAAACTTCTTCAAAACTGTAAGGAGAAGAGAGAATTTTAACACTAGACAGCTTATTTCAAGGAAATGGATGACTAATGCTGTTGGTATCTTCCATTTTTGAAGCTCAGTCTTCCATACTATTAATACCACCACAGCAGGATATTCTAACACCATTTTTCAGTTAGACACCTTTACTCCACAGACACTTTCTCATCTCCATCTCCCAGGTAACAACTTCAAAAAAATCATCCAGCAGATCTGCTATGTCTGTGGGATGTGGAAGATAGAAAGTGTCTCTTTACCTCAGAATAGTCTTGATGTCCTTCATAAACTCTCAGTACCCTAATATGATGATGTCACAGCTCTCTGTTCTCCCTTGCAGTTGAGTGATGAAAATGCAAATATGGCAAATATGGTTATTCACCTTCTACATGGGCTTTTTTCACTCTCCATTTGTCCTACATTTATCCAGGGTATGTATCTTTCAGGACATTTAGCCCAGCCTGTCTATTGGAGACAGAAGATCTACCTGCTGGTACACACTGAGGCAGAAATCAGGATCTGATCTCATTAACATCTTAAACTCTTTCTGATTAAATTGTGGCATGGGAATAAACTCAGGGCACATGACAGTATGTCATTCAAACACTTGTGACATTATTAAATATAGATCTAAACCAAGACAAATAACACAGGTAATATATTTGGTATTAGAATCCATCTCCCCTCACCTTTTTGAGCTCTGCAGGCAGCATGACACATGTGAACACAAAGTATGCAAAGAATAAGAAAATTTCAAATGCTGAAAAAAATCCAGCACATTGTAGCAAAACGAGTGAAAACTTCACTGTTCTGGCAGTTTTGAGAGGGAGTGGGGGGAAGTGGGGCAGGGAAGGGAATATTCTGCCTTAGTAAAAGTTTGAGGAATAAATTCTGGGGGAATGAATTCAAAGGATTGTCACAAGCCTTACCAACGTAGGTCCAATGTCTGAATCACATTTCTTACTGTGCCTTCCTAAGACCACAAAGCCACACACTGAGAAGAACCCCAGACTTTAATAAATAAGCCACTGAACACTCACTGAAGAGGTGGGACAGCAGGGACATTTAACAATCTACTACATAAGGAATCTGCCATTTATTGAAAATAAATTTAGCACATTTCAAGTGCAATGTCTGTATGTCTGGGAGTGACCTGCACCTCACACATATGTCATATGGGATTATCAGAACTCTCCCTTTAAGGAGTTATTTTGCCTTTTATTGCCTGGCTCTATTATTCTTAGAGATGATTAACATGTTTCAAGTGATTACTTCAAAATTCAGACTGCCATCACAAGCAGAATCTTTGTGGCAATTTACGGGAAGATGCTTTTTTAGTTACTGCACTATGGTTTTAGAAGTCTGAATAGCAAGGAAGAAGGACTAGAATTTTTCACTCAGCATAAATTTGATATAATTGGACATTATATAGTGAAGTGATTGTCTAGAATACTAACATTTTTTAAGTACTGTTTAACTTCTAATTTGAAGATAAATGGTATTTGCTTTAAGACTCACAGTTATTTGGTTATTATAATTACCTTAGTTCAAAGACATGGCAAAGAAAGAAGCTGAGGTTAAGTGGAGGAGATACTTAGAATAATCTAGTCTAAGAGTTGAATAAGGAAATAATTCCAAAGGGCAAAGAGACAAGAATAGCTCAAGAAGCAAAGTAAAAAAACCCCCAAAACACAAAGTAGCTGATTGTTAGGCAACTATGAAAAGACAAGAAACCACAGAAAAACTTGTACAACCAATAAGAATTTGAAGTTCAGCAAACAACTATTGCTTAATAAATATTTTATTTTCCTTAGAGAAGACTTTTGAGGAAAGAAAATGCTCACAATTTTTACATGCACAAAAGGTTGCTACTAGGAGTGACCTCTCTGATGGAGAGAGTAAGAAATGGTGGACTTCGAAGCATACAAAAAGTATCAATGAGACTTCACAGTGGTGAGGGGGGAGAAGAACTAAGATTACCCAGGTCATGAAGTATTTATTAGTAAATAGCTTTGAAAAATATCCTAGAGGAATGACTGTCAAAATCCTCAAGGAAACAAGTTACTTCTACCAAGTTATATGTAACACACCCTCGTATTCCACAAAATGTCTCAAAACACCCTCATGCACAGCCATAATCTTTAGCCCACATAAATTGAATTGTGATACTTTGTTAACACAGAGTTAAGACTGCGTTAAACTAATGACTCAAATTATGTACTAACCTCCCTGCTTCCTCTTACTTCATACGACTTTTAAAATTACTTAAATAAAGACTTTTTTTCCCCAAGGACGACTGCTTTTTCCTAAAGGACTACTGTTTTTCTCCATTTGTCAGATCTGCCTTTATTTCTACTTACACCTTTGTTCTATCTTCGTCTGCCTATGTCTTAACTTTGGAAAAATCCAAAGGTAACAGAAAAATCCAGAGGGAACCTTGTTTCTGGCTATCAACTTACAAGGTCTCAGACAAGAAACAGAAAAAATATTGCTCATTCCTATTATGCTGGCATATAAAGCTAAGGGTGATCATGGGAAAAAGGATCTTTAAACTGCCCTGTAGGCTCTCTGGAAGGTTAGGAAAATCATCTGTAATATTGAAGGCTAGACAAAAACCCACTGTAAAGCACATAACAAGGGAAAGAATGGGAAAAAGAACAGAAGGGAAAGACGCCTTACGTCAGAAGAGCCACCAATACCAATTGCTTGAAAAAAAATTTAAAAAAGGATATGGTAAAATAAGCCAGAAATTTTTATTCTGCCTCTTGGCAGAAACAGCATTCACTGGTCAGGTTTTGCACATTTTAAGAGTGTGTAAACTGTGACTTATGCAAGGAAATCACTTGCCAGGTGAACAGCTTGGGTAGCTGTGTCACACAAACATTTTAACATGTCTGAAAAGGCAAAAGCCAGCTCAGAAGTCATGTACACAGAGTCACAGCTGATATACCCTTGGCACAGTAGGTTAAGTTATATTCAGATGATTTCCAGCCAGACAATTCCTTAAAATGATACCAAAGTGTTTTCCTGTTCCACGTCAGAATGAAAACAAAACATATAAAATAGCTTATGAATCTCGGCATTTAATAGTTATATTTCTTCTGAGAAAACATAATTGCTCAGAGTTTGGCATTTTTTCCTTTTTTTTTTTTTAAATAGGTGATGTTTTACTACATAAAATATATTAATAAATGTAACGTTTTGGCTGTTAAGAACTCTTCAAAATAGAACATTTGACATCAAAAAACTGGAGCCAGAAAAAATCAAATACGAAATTAGTATGGACTGGTAAAAAGCTTCTACTGAAAAAAAAAAAATACCAATGTGTAATTATTTCTTGTTTTCAACTTTTGTTTCAATTGTGCACAAGTTATTGAATGAAACGTGATTGTACACTGCTGAAACACAGACTACATAAACAGTATATTAGTTAAACACAATGACCTCTGACAAGACTAGCAGTCAAGAAAATACCAAAAGACAGCAGAAAAGCAGCAGGTATTCTTGAGTTGCAGAAGTCTGCTCACAAATATGGCAATTAGTTATTCAAAATGCTTTTTAATTCTAAATCTTAGCAGCAAAGACCTGTTAAAGGTCCTTAACAATCCTCCCGGTGAAATGTGCCGGGGTGAAATATACTTCATGTTCTTTATTGTGAAATTCCAAGCCCTATTTTACTATTATCAACATAACATACTAAAAATAAGCTCACTGAAGACAAAGTGAACCCAGTTTATACTAGTGCTGTGTCACAAAAGCAAATAACTGCTCTTGTGAGTTGCAACACATACAAGGAGCACGAGCCTTTCCCTTGACAAATACCATTCAATCAACTGAATTATAGAATTTACCTTGCAACTGCAAAATCAATTGCACTATTTCCCTAAAAGTTTTATATCTCCCAGCTTGCAATTCAGCACTTCCAAAAAAAAAATACCAAGAGGACCCAAGAAATGCTGAGTACAACATATCTTCATTTCTATTACAGAATGTAATTAGTAGTCAAAGATTTTACCCCTTCTAGCTACCAAGAAATTAAATTGACATTTCCTTGAATATACATGAATTTTTAACTGAACCTTTAATTTGAGTTAAATTTGATTTTCTTACATGAACCTACATGAGACTTCAGTGAGAAGGTAGGTCACTTGTAGACAGGGTTCACTTTTAAATTCTCTACCATACTCAGGCAGGCTCAGTGTATTCAGTTTCTTTTAAAACATGCTAAATATTAAGGCTAAGAATGCCTGTTTCCTATGTGAACACAGCCCATAATTTCAAAAATTATACTCGTGCACCCCAATGAGTGATTCTTGACTGCCATTATTAGAAAAAAAATTATTCTTTATTTACAGATCAAATATATTTTTTTTCCAAAATACTGGGGGTTGCTAAAAAAGTCAAATTAACCAAAAGCATTTTATCAACCCTAATACAGTCTTACTGCAGTGTTTCATAGGAACACAGGTAGGCAAATGCAAAGGCATGAAAACTGACAAGTGTCTATTTCTCTTTTTTGGTATAACCCTTTTACTTTAAAATGACCCTTCCAAGTTCATTGGGATTTGGATAACCTTCCCCTTTAAGCTCTGTCACAGAGTAAGCATTTAATCTTATTCTCCTAAGGAAAGGCAAAAACACAACACAAAAGATCACACACACAGAAAAGGAAACATTTTTTCTGGGATTAAAAAAAACCCAATGTCTTCCCTGAAGGAGGTATTAAGGATTTCTGCTGAGAGCCCAGGTCATTTTAGGAAAATGATCTTTATTTCCCTATACATCCATAAAATACAAAATCGGTTATATGAAAGACCATCCTGAACACAATGATGAAGTGGGCAGATTTTCATTAGATTTCAGAAATCAAATTGTAGAGTTGTGTGAGCAATTTATGTCTTCAATAATAAAAAGAAACTATGAAGCAAAATTCTATTAATCTTCAAGTAGAAGATCTTTATGTTCATGCAATTCCATGCTAATAAAACCAACCCTTCATTAATTTCATGGATATTGTCTGCCATATTTACAGTATCTGAACTTTATAAGGTTGTTCTAACTAATTTCTCAATATATTGCTGGGCAAGATAACCAATAAATCCCAAGAAGTTAGTGAAAGCAATCCTGAAATTCTTTCTAACGTTCAATAATAATTAATGTATATATCACATTATGAAAGAAGAAACATTCTTCCTAAGTAACACAAATTTATTTTAATGTATTACCAGCAGTACTAATCACATTTTTACAATCATTTCTTAATTTAAAACACACATACACTCACTCTTTGATGACAGTGTATAAAGTATCATCTGTCTTTTGCCACAGTGGGAAACAGTACTTCCCTAATACTTAAAATTTCATAGTTATGTACATAGTTATAGAACAATTAGGACTCTACCAACAGAGAAAGCAAAAGAAATATTTTGAGAGAGACAATACAGACCATAAAAAACAAAGCACTGCAATGGACAAGAAATATCTACTGCCTGCTCGGTAAAAATATGAGTGGTCCTTTGCTAGTTAGTTCAGCAAATCTACCTCATAACTGAATGTGTGAGAATGCAGGAGTGCCCAGTATCTGGGATAAATTAAGGGCCAGAATTCTGTTTTGCAAATTTATTTTGCAGCTGCTATAGAATTAAAAGTCCTCAGCAAATTCCAGCAGGAGGCTGCTGAGGGGACAAGAGGATCTAAGATAGGCACGAAATTGATCCATGTGAAAGCATTGAGATGAACTGAGACTTTTACTAACAAAAAAAAAATTACTTACACAACTATAATGTTCTAATCACAAATAGTCTTCAAGAATAACCTATTTCTAGCTTTAAAGGCAGGCAGTCACTGCAGTGACATGGTACAAGCTTGTCTAGTTACAAAAGTCGAGCTCTACTTGTAATAAAAATAATAATAGCAATATTAAGAAGAAGAAGAAGAAGAAGAAGAGGAAGAGGAAGAAGAAATTAGATTGGTAGGAGAAATGTGCTTTATTTTCTTCTCCTGTTGGGAATTACACTCCCTGTTGTCCTAAAAACATAATTTGGATTGGATCTAATGTTTTAATTGATATTTCTNTCTACTTGTAATAAAAATAATAATAGCAATATTAAGAAGAAGAAGAAGAAGAAGAAGAAGAAGAAGAAGAAGAAGAAGAGGAAGAAGAGGAAGAGGAAGAAGAAATTAGATTGGTAGGAGAAATGTGCTTTATTTTCTTCTCCTGTTGGGAATTACACTCCCTGTTGTCCTAAAAACATAATTTGGATTGGATCTAATGTTTTAATTGATATTTCTGAATTGCATAGTTTTCAGAAACTTAATAAATAAATAAATAAATAAATAAATAAATAAATACTTTGCTCTGGATTTGTAAATCTATTTATAAATTAGCTTAACTGTTGGATTGTCCAAAATCTTTCTTGTGCTTGAGGGACTAAACATAAACCTTGAAGGAAGCTTCTTCGCTCCCTTAGACAGTATTGTTGATGATGCAGTAATTTGAATGTCAAATATCTTGGAGAGAATTTATTTTTGTGTGTGTGTGTGTGAAAGAATAATTTGAATGTTTCATAATATTTAGATTAATGTAAAAGCTTCAAGTCATTATTCATCTAGAAAAAAACCCTCCACATTGTAAGACTTTTTTAAAAATCGCATATTTGATTTGACTTCACTTCTTATGAACTGTCCCATGTATTAGGACATAAAGTTTGACTTTTTCCTGTTTTCTGGCTCAGTGAATACTTTCACAGGTCACAGCCATTGAAACAGGATGATAGAAGAGACTGATGGGGACCTTCCCTCTGTCCTCTCTTCACCTCATTATCTCCAGCCTCAGACATGCTCATATGACTGTGAGGAACTGGTAAATATTAGTGCCCTTTTTCATTAGCATTATGTACTCTCTGTGTGTTTATAATTCATTACTTGCTAAAGGGTAAAATAATAATTGTTTGTAAGCATGACAAGGTAGGAAAGGCAAAATGATGACCTGGAAAGAGCATGTCAAACACTCCAGCATAACAACAAGGGCACTGGCTGCAGGGACGCTGCTGCTCTGTTGCTCATTTCCTCCTGTTTCAAAAATGTTATTTTTTTATATCACTCTGAATGTTTTCTGTCACAGACAACTAGTAAGGGAGTACACCTGGACCTGTCATGTGAGCCCCACTCATTATTTCTTCTAAGGATTTTTTTTTTCAGAGTATTTTTTATTAAATGGGCTATTAATTGACAAAATTCCATACACACACATTTGAGGTCTACCAGACGTGACAGAGTGATGTGTTTCTCAGCAATACAGTTTACAGCCTATACAGACTTTCAAAACAAGCATAATGCACATCACAGACATTTAAATTGGGTAATAAAATTTAATCTCTTTATATGCAAATACAATCCTACATGCTATGATATCCAAAAATATACAGATGTACAGGTTTACAAGAGCAGTGACTAATTTGTGGTTAGTGCAGATGCAACATTACCTGCCTTCTCAGCACAACAATATTACAACACCTGCTGCAGGAAGGGTGATGCAACCTAAAGTTCATCAGCAGCCTCACTTTGTGAGCAATTACAGATTGCTCTTGTTATTAATTTTAAATGGGCTACTATGCATTGTTTACACAGATTTTTAATTGCACACAGTACCATGGCCCACAAAATTTCATGTGGGCCTTAGGTTATTTAAGCACTGCTATATCTGAATTATTTCAAAACATGTTAGTTTACTGGGAGAATCAAGCTGTTCTGAGTGTCAAAAGGGCACAGGAAAATTCATAACATCCAGCAGACTGCAGTACTGCAGCAGGGCACCTACTGAGAAAGCTAGCAGTAACTGAACAATCTTTTTGACAAAGGAAAAAAGCATAAAACAGTCTAATACTTAATGTTCTACATATGCTACACCATTCCCCAAAGCTTGTATGCATTGGCATAAGTATAGCTGCAAATGTGAAAATGCTATAAAAAAACCACAGAAAAACAAACAAACAAACAAAAACCAAAACAAAAAACAAAACCAACAAAAGCCCCATAAACAAACCAAACAGTGGTTGTTATTTTAAATTTGCAAATATGCATGCAATTTACATGGGGATTATTTTCTCTGCATAGGTCTTTATTTTTTTCCCTGAAGAGAGAGACTTAAAACTAACCTGAAGCTGGAGCACACCATGCAAGAACATAGAGAATGCAGATTGGACTGAAAAATACCTTAACTACACAATCAAAATTTATGGCCTGTTAACTCAAATTGATTTTAAAAAACAGTCCTCTTAAAAAGACATTAATTCCAGAAATAACTATGCATGTGAGATGTATCAATTATATTTTCATATATTAAAGGTATGTGAAACATCTTGCTGAATTAATACTGAATAAATCCTATCATTTACCATTGCATATTCAGTTCTTAGGATCTTTTTAAAAAACTATAATGAACAAAGGCTAATTTTTTTTTATATTTTTGCCATCCTGAGTACTGTTTACCTCTTAACCACTTCAACAGTTGCTAGAACAAAGACATTATTTTACTATCTTCTTTATATGAATATGCCATAGTGCTCCCACAGATGTTCTGCCCTCAGGGAATGATTTCAAGCCTAGAAGTCCAGGAGAATCACATGTGCAAGTACCATTACCTTCCAAAGGCATCAGCTGCTCGAAGAATCACTTGGAAGCAGTTTTTAAACTCAACAGGAAAGATACCCAACTCAGAGACATCTCATAAGAACTATAATGATAACTTAGGCTAGAAAACATTGCCTCTCTTTGAAAGCCTGGTTGAAGGATAAATCAGCTTTAGAAAGAGAATTAAACCAGGCTTTGCCAAAATGAATGTCTGGCTTGGCCCCTCTACTGTGCTTTTTCATCATGGCCTATTTACAAGTCATGTATGTTTCTGATGTTCAGCCTCTCAACTACAAGGAAATTCAAAAACTTGGCAGTGACATAAAAATCTAAATACATTCCGTAAGACAAGCAAAATGGGAAGTGCAATCTTTGGATAAAGGCAATGCTTAGGGCAGCCATTGTAAGACAAGAGCCCAAAATTCCCCAGTCTTGTACAAACAAACATTGTGAGACATCACTGCCAGCAGGAACATTAAAAGCTGTTGCTTCAGTGCCAGGTCTGTTCTGAGTTTTGGTGCTGGAGACAGTGTGAGGGATGTTGGAAGAGGAGAGTGGGATCTGCAGCTGCAGTGCATTGCAGCAACCACAGCAGCTTCACACTCGACTCCCATTTTCAGGGGATGATTCCTGAGGAGCAGAGCAGGTCTGGCAGAGGCTGAGCCAAGCACAGCAAAGAGCACAACACACGGGGATTTGGCCAGTTCAGTTCAAGAAGTTACCATCAACTCCAGAGTATTCCTCTACTTTGAGAGTTTAGGAGGTTTCACTCCTATAGACGGAGTGTAGCACTTCTTGAGACTGTGAAACAAATACCTATTTATGGCTAATGTTTATTTCTGATTTTAGCACTTTACAATATAGGAGTATCTGAGGATAAATCTTACATGAAAGACCAGCTACATCCTAATTTCAGTCCTTCCAACCACTTAGCCTTGTTTTATTTTTGGCTCCCATGAGAAAAGAAACCCTAGGACCTCCTCTTCAAAGACAGACATATATCCTGGAAAAACTAAAACCCCACGTCAGTTTAGAAAGGGGCAAGCCCCTGCTTGTGGACATTTTTCTGTCTGGGTTTTGGTCTGTTTTCTCTTTTTCCCTCTTGTACAAGGCAGAGTAAAAAGGATTTGTCATGAGGAATCGCTGCGTTTTTTACTGCAAGAACAAAATGTGCTTTTTTGTAAATACAGCTGAAGAAGAAAAAAAATGCAAACAAATTCCAGAATCCTTATGTTTTTGGAAATGCATTGTCACTGGGAAATCAAATGGAGCAAAGGTATTATCAGTAATGATAACAGCAAACCATGAAGCCACATTGGATTTTCTACCTAATAGCAACACCCTCCATTGATATCAGTGACAAGGAGAGTACTGAGACATCCACTCTCCCAAACTATTTTCTTACTTGACTTTCTATATTCAGTAACTAGCCTTTACTAGTTTTGGACTGATGATTCCTAAATTTGCAATTTTCTCATAAGAAAAAATGTTTCATTTGTGGAATTGAAGCTTAACTAAATTCATGAATATTCTCAGGCTTTCAGCAGAGATTTGAAGATTATCTCCTGTTTACCTTGCATCACCATTTATATTGTTTTTATTATTAATTCCATTTAATATCTGGAAATTTATAATTCTTTTCTCTACTATATTACCTGCATATATCACCTTAATTTAATCCTTCTTAAAATCCTTCTTCTGTAAAGCTCCAATGAGGTGTTGCATAAGTTTAATGTCAACAAACTTCCACACTGCTGTACAGATTTTAATAGACTATAAAAGAACAGACTTTCGGACATTCACATTGACTTGACTCAAATTATTTCCAATTTATTGATAAAATTACCTTCTAATTCTTTTTAGAGCTTGATAAATTCTAGTTTTAATTTATCCAGAAAATAGTTATAAAGACAGAGAGATCTCTAATCTGCCAGCCCTTAATTTCCTAAGAACTCAATACTGACTAAACCAACTTTTGTAGTTTAGAACTTTCCTTGATAGCTTTCCTTGCAAGAAATATTCTTTAATCAATTGAAAAAAAGCTTGATAATTTAAATATGCGCCAAATAAGATATTAACATCATAAAGAACATGGTTCTGTAGGCAAAATTATACTTACAAATATAAATAAGAAAGTGGAGAAATTAATCTAAAAACAAAGAAAAACCTGGCTTTGTCTATTTGGTGTAAACACAAAAGTATGCCCCTGGAACACTTGAAATCTCAAAAGTAATGCAGATACTGCTTAGAATAAAGCAGGTGGTGACAATATGAAAGCAAGTAGATATTCTGGAATTTTCTCTTTTTGATTTTGTTCTACCAAAGCAGTATCTATGTCTGACTATTATAAGAGTTTTTTCCACATTGGAAAGAAGTGGAGCAATATGAATTTCAGGAAAGGCTTGCTTTGACATCAGCACCATCAGTATTACTGGAGAGTCAGAATGAAAGCATCAAAAACATTCTGCCCCTCTCCAACAATCAGTGACAGTGCAAAAAGATGGAAAAGGAAAAGGGAAAGGGAATCACCTTAACATTTCATAAATATTGTTCAAAAAAGCATAAAAGGAGAATTTCATACACTGTTTGTAGGCTGTGCATAATAACTATTCATCTAATTTTAAAACACATTATGATGTAATTTTATGTAATTTGATGATAATTTTATGGAAATTGACAACAAATGCATCCACAATAACAAACATACCAATGTGAGTTGCATCAAGAGTTGGTGGAGGCCTCAGTGGCCGTTTCTGAAGGGCTTTTTTGCCACCTGTCTTCTTTGGTGAGCTGCTGCCTTGAGGCTGCTGTTGGTCTTCATCTTCAGCAACAAATGAAATTACACCTAAAACAGACAGATACCAGGTGTTTTATTGCCCAGGAATTAGCTTCACAAAAACAGACTGCCAGACACGTACAAGTGTTTCCTCAGTTCAAAACTAAAACAAAATGAAGTAAAGCTTCCACTCCAGGTGTCAGCCATCCAATTATAATTTATGATGTTAAAAAATATCTCTTGACTGAGTACAAGGAAATTAACCATTTTTTGTCCCCAAGGTGCTCTTCTACTTGCCTGAAGAGATTCATAATAAACACCTGACAAAGATCAGTAGAGGAAAATAAAATACAATCAAGGACTTCATAAAAGTTAAAAAATCTGATGGTCATTAATTGTATCTTTTTCCCTGCTCAATTTTCTGTGCACAGTCTTAAATTTTTACGTTATTTCTTTTTAAATGACAGTGTCTCATTCTAGTGCTATAAGAGAATAACTGTAATAGTTAAAATATTCTGGTGATACATGTTTGTACTGTATGTTAAATTTAACTCAAATATTTCAGGAAGATAAAATACAGAGAGGCTACAAACCCTTATTTTTAAAATGCCACATATCTATTTAATAACATAAAATCAAGTATGTGCAGGGTGCCTTTAAATAATATTAATGTTATTCTGGAGGATTTGATAGACTGGCTTTAAATTAGCAGATTTCGCTTCTTCCATTTTGTGTCTCTAAGAATTTTATATTTACACAAACTTTTGGAAATACCACATAACATTCTACTTGCATCTAAATTACTGTCCTTCAGTGTTCATTCAGGAGAGTTTCTAAGCCAAAATAAATACATTTTGCTGGTTTAATTCTTGCCTCATACAAAATCTGAGGAGGTCAACTTATTTTATGCTACTATATAGTAAGAAATGCTCTTGTTTGCAATTATTAGAATTTATGTGAAACACCGCCTATGGGTTTGACTCATACTTCTGAGGGCCAGACTGGCAGGAAAGTGGCTATAATTAATTTGAACGAGACTGCTCCTTGAAGATGTTTAGTAAATCGGAAGGTTTAATAAGTAAAAATAACAAAACAACAAAAGTTACAGAAAACAAATGATAAGCTGCGCACAGATGCCTGAGAAAACCTCTTGCACCTTGCTACAACACCTCAAAAAGCCTTTCCTTCCTTTTGTGCTCTTTCTTAAATACTGAAGGTTTTAGGAGAGATAACCTGGCTTGCAGGCAGTCAGATCACCAAGGAGTTTTGAGTTACACTCTCAGAGTCCAATCCACACTTCTGTGCTGGCTCCGAGCCAGTCCTTGTCAGGGGGGTATGGAAGAATCCAGGTAAACTTCTTAATATGTGTAAAGGTAAGCTGAACCTTTTTCCCTATTTGGAAGCACCTGCCGGGGGTGTGGGGTGCATTACGACAATCTCCAAAAGGGAATTTGTTCAATTTGTCTTACCAAGGACTTGAGAAAACTATTATTAATGGAACTTTTAAAATTTGAAATGGGGAATTCTTCTGAGTCCCAGAACAATTTGATTTGAAAACACCTACATCTAATGGTGGCCTTTGTTTCTGCAGCTGTGAGTGGGGCAGAGGTGTGACATGACAAACACTGACAAACTATTCCTACTGAGAAGGTTTACATTAAATGATTATAAGGAAGAATCTCTTTTTCTTTGAGAGACAGCGACTGAGAAGCACAGGTATGAAGCACTGAAGTTAAAAACAAAATCAAAAAATGGAAATAGGTTTAAATCTAGAGGAACAATATAATATAAAACTTCAAACTTTAAAAAAAAATAGAATCCCAAACTTTCTTTCATTAAGAAAACTCAGATACAAATAAACTAAACTAAACTAATTAAAAACAAACCAAAAGAATTTCAAATGAAAAAGTTTTAAAAACTACTAAGATTACTCCCAGTAAATAAGTTAGAACTTGGGTCCAAATAAGCAGAGGAGTGACTTCAAATTGAG
>VXBB01023766.1:39363-82718 GCA_013399915.1 Illadopsis cleaveri
GGATGGATGGATTGATGATGGATGGATGGATGGATGACAGATGGATGGATGGAGGGATGGATGGATGGATGGAAGGTGTGTGCCAGGGATCATCTTGCTGGGCCATGCCAGCAGCTCCTCCAGTGCACTCTGGTGATCCAGCAGAGCCATTCACAATAATCAAGCAATCACAAGAGCTTTCAAGATTTGTCTTTGATACCAGTGAATTGGACTCATCATCATCAAGGTGATGTGGGTGAAAAGGAAGTGCTCAAAGCAAACAGGCAGGGGCTGGAAATTCAGCATAGGCTACAAGAAGCTACAAAGCTAACCTTTCTCAACCTTTCTCCCTCATGGGTGTTTATGATTTCATTGAAACTACAGTGACCAGTAGGTCAATTTGCAGAATTCCAGCAGAGACACAGGCATTTTTTTTCCCCTTAATGCCAGTGTTGAATAGATAATAATGATAAACAAGCAAGTTCAATCAACTCATTTACAGGCCAGAATGTATTGGCATGATCTTCACCACCTCACTACAACTATCCTACAACTGCATCTGACAGGCCTGGAATATGCTGCCTTTTTTCCTCAATTTAAGTTTCTAAGCAG
This sequence comes from Illadopsis cleaveri, assembly GCA_013399915.1. Classification (NCBI taxonomy): domain Eukaryota; kingdom Metazoa; phylum Chordata; class Aves; order Passeriformes; family Timaliidae; genus Illadopsis; species Illadopsis cleaveri. The sequence goes on from VXBB01023766.1 coordinate 39,955, forward strand.
CATGGAAAAGCACTGCCTACTAAACACAGATTTAGTTAAAAAATTTAAGAAAGGTAAGAGAAAGTTAGAAAGCTCCTTTCCAAATGCTATGGAGTCGTATGAATAAAAGGGCACTGACTATGAAAGGCGTGTGGGATTTTTGCACAAGACATATTCAAGTATTATGAGTTTTGCTATATTGTGGAAAAATTCTGGTCTACTCTGTGGAAAACAGAAATAAAAATGTGATAAAATATAAAGCAATCTGTAGAAGATGCTTTATCAAACCTGAAGAAAATTGCTCAATTACTCAGAAAACAGACTGCTGAAGAATTTTATGTAGTGACAGAATCTTATTTGACGTGTTTATTTGCTATTATTTCTGTGTTAAAGCTGTCACGCACCTACAAACTAGCTGAAGCATGTAATATTAGCCCTCTACTGGAATGCTTCTAAATGGGCTTTAGAAAATAACTGGGCCCATTTTTAGCTTAGCAACCATAAAACAGCAAGACAGAAAGCAAAAGCAGCATAATTTTGCAGCTATATCATTTTGGATATAAAAGGACTTCGAAAGTAAATGAAAAATGCAAACCATTTGCTCAGTACAAGAACTTACGTGGTAGAAGTTCTTTTACTAGGATTTATTTTAATATGACAAAAACAGTATTGGAACAGCAAGGCTACAAAGTTTTACACTTACAAGTTAGGAAGTTCTAGACTTGAAATTATTCATAGGCACTATGACAGAGTCTTCAGCTCAGTATCAAAATAGTTGTTCTGTTTTTCTTGAAGGATAAAATTTACTCCCTCTGCAGATAGCTTTGGAGCATTGTTTTTTATTTTCAGTCATGTGAACTGTTCACCCCATGGATTATTTGTTTCCTTCTAAACATTCAGCAGACTGAATGAAGAGTATTTTTTTCCATTTTTTTTTTTTTGGGGGGGGTGGTGTTTAAATTATACTTTTCTTGTAGTATCTTGAACCTAAAAAGGATTAAGATTCCTGAGTATTGCCTAATTCCCACTTGAATCACCTACATCTTATCTGTGATCCTCAAGATTCAGGCTGGCAGTTGAAAGATCATGAAAGCAAAAATGCATTCATATATTTATCTTTGACATTGAAGTTTCTCAGGACTTGGAAACTGTGCTCTGGAGAACAAATATGACTTCCCAGCCTTGCACAGTCTGAAGCAGACAGACTTCCATTCTCCTTGAAGCCACAAAGAAAGTATTTCCTAACACATTACCTTAGGTAGGACATGTAGTAGTTAGGCTTACATCAAACCTAACATCAGACAGCAAAATCAGCTGCTGCTTTTCAGACCTGTGATAGTGGCCTCTCTTCCCTCCACCCCTCTCCCTGCTACAGCAGCTGAGTGATTAGAGAATGTGCACGTATTTCTGTGAGAGAGACAAACCTGTCTCTGTTCCAGAAGGATGAACATGATTTCCTGAGGTAGTGATTAAAGCAAGCCCTGAGCCACGGGGTGGATTGTAGATAACTGGGCCCTGGGTTTTTCAAAGGATAATGTTAGCCTTCTATCAAGTTATTTTAAGTGTAAAATAAATGAACTTTTCTGAGAAAAAGGGCAGATATGGCTTCCCATCATTTGAACCAATAACTTTTTTTTGGATTAGAGAAGCTGAGTGTTCTCTCTTTTTTCACTCAGTGAACATATAATACTTCAAGACATAATGGAAACCATTGTGATAGAAGTCAAGGGAATGACAGAACATTGGAGATGTAGATCTGAACATGCCATCTATGTCCCTTTGAAGGCATGGCTTTTATCACCTGGTATTAATTTGCTGTATGATAGATCCCTTGGAGCCTCTTCTACTGAAACTTTCATTACATATGAAAGAACTGGGGATTTTCTAAGGCAGAAGAAGAGACTACTCCTAAATCTTTAATGCTTAAAAGAAAGACATGTTAAAATATAGTACATCCTCAATACTTCCTGGTGCACATTTTTGATGGTTACAATTTCATTGAAAGCTGATTCCTATTCATATAGTGTGATTTTTTTTTTTCCAGGGCTACAGATCAGGGCACTGAAGTCTTCCAATGGCACTAGGCCAAGCCTTGTTACATGTATTAATTTCTTTGCACAAATCACTTGTGAATTGTGATGGCATTATTAGTTACATATCAGGTACTAAAAACAAAATGGCCAAAGGAGCAAAGTAGTTTGACATCCTCAGGGACAAGACTTAATAGGTTTTTAATGCTGAGAAAACAGCTGTCATTAATCTCAATTGTCCAAGAATGTAGCAGAATCAATTGCTTGGAGTTAGGAACCTACAAATTCAAAAGTACACACACTAAGCATTTTGTATTGAGAGATTTCTTCATTATCAGGAACCTTCTGTTTAAGTAGTTCAAATCTTTTCCTGAGTGGTATTCAGTTCCTTTAGGATGGTCTCTTCTGTTTCCGTAATTCCCTCCCAAACACCTTTGTACTTTGCTGAGAGTTAATACAATACTTATTCTACAGGGAAGACAAAGACTGATTGTACAGTTTGATTCTCAAAACCATGCTTTTCACATTATGAAGTAAATAAGGATCACCACAGAATTTTAGAACCATTACCAAACATTTAAAAAATATGAAATCTGAATTTTTATTAAAAAAAGAAAATCAGGACAAAACATTAATTATGGGATCCTGACATTGGTAAAAACAATGAAGAGTTTTACTATTGTATCATAAGAATACCATTCTAAACATGGATGAAAGCAAATTATGTACAATTAATTTTAGATCTCCCTAGCCTCCACATATGTCAAAGAAAAAACCCAGTTCACTGCATTCTATTTATGTACTCTTGCCTTGTGGTCAACAAATTGAACATTAATTAAGGGAAAAAATCAAATTCTGGACTCTGGCTTTACATCTTTGGTTCTAGTAATGCTAACATAATTAAAGGGATTCAACAGGTTTTAGAAAATTAAATTTAGATCCACAAACTTGGTGATAATTCAAAAATCATTACTTCCTATTTAGTCAATTTTCATGAGACCAATTAAATGCATGAAGTTGTTCATATGCTGGCATTTTTGAAGAACCTGACCACATATTTAGCAGTAAGGTACCTTAAAAAATAAAAATATGAGCCAGCTTAAAAACCTGAATCCCCAGTAATGACAACCTCACTTCCAGAAGAAAGGTTATGCAGAACAAATACAAACATTAGGTGTAAACAGATTAACCTGCTAATTTAAAGGGATATTTTATATATTTGAGTTCTTAATGGTACCATGAAAGACTCCTCTTCTGTAGGGAGATATACTCAAAGTGTAAGCAGCAGTGTCCTCTGGGTTGACAGCCACATCAGGGGCACCACTCAGCATTGAGAGATTGGAATACACCTGGGGAAGACAAATCACAAAGAGGACAACTCATCAAAAGCAAGGAACTGTTGCAAGAACACCATCACGACGTTATCCATTCTACCTGCTTTGAAGAGTAGAAAATATGGTACCAGTAAGTCTTAAATTTTATGCAAATGAAAGAATACACATTTTAAGTGAAATGCTGGTACATACAGATCATATAAAGGCCAAAAAGCCAGGAAAAAGCATCTGTGGAAGAGGAGTTCAGGTGTTCAGGTCTGAGGCATCCCCAGGCAGAGCTGCCCTGTCAAGCATCCAAGTAGATACCTGCATTCTACAAAGATTTCTTTTGCAATACTAACAGCATTAGATGCACATTCACTTTTTAAGTAAATATATTTTCTTAATATTTTCTGTAGAAAAGAAGCCAATTCTTAAATCATCTTTTCTTCTGATACAGACAATCATTGCCTACAACACATTCCTTCTCTGTGGTATTTATGTTGCTGTAATGCCTTTTTCAGGTGCTTGGTCTTCTAAATCCAGAATTTCTATTCCAAGTAACAGAGGAAAAAAACCTATAAAGCAATAGTCTTCCTCTTTCCCAATAAATCTGCATTTCAAACTGAATATTAAAAGTCCAGCAACCAGAAAGAATAGGAAGAGACTCCTTTGGCAAGAGGGAAAAAAAAGGCTAAAAAGAGATGGATGAAAAGTCTCGTTGAATTGGCACTTGGAGAAAAAAAACTGAAAAAAAAAAAATCATTAAGTTGTCAACAAAGAGCAAAGCATAGGAAAGGTGGGGCTGTTACACAATGAAGATGGGGAAGATTAATTTATTAAAATACAAACAATAAATTAGCCACACTCATACATTTATGGACTATTCCATTTCAGTTTACAAGGAATGTACACAAAAGTAAAGGGTAAGTACCTAAAAATACAGTTAGGATAATAGAAATGACAGCAAATTACTAGGGATAGAAATAAAATTAGTTAAAATGAGATTTCTATTTAAGGAAAAAGTAACATGGAGACAGAAGAAAAGTAGGATAAATGTGATTAATTTAAATTGGGTAAAAAGCAGAAGGGTAGGGAAATACAGTTTCTATCAAAGACTGGACGTTCCAGACAAGTTTCTACCAAAAGATGTCAAAGTAAAAGGAACACTACTGGCATGGTTGACTACAAACATGAAATGCCTATGGATTTCTGATCAGTAAATATGGACTGGAAGTTTGATTTTTCAGTCATTCAAGAGAAATTTTGGACACTTTTTCAGAGTAGTGAACAAACAGAAGGTGAATTATTTTAAAATGAAGTTTTCCATCTTAAGGAAGTGACTGTATAACCAAATAGGAAAAACTTGAGTGTAAGAAATTAAATTATGTCACTACACACATGGTGACTGTTTCAGTGTTTCAATTCCGATCCTGTGTCAAGAGACATGAGGGAATTCTACTTTCCCTATCCTGCATCAGATTAAACCTTTTGGGAACAGATGCTCACTAAAACTTGTACATAACTGATGTTAAGGACAGTCTGCTGTCACCTTTCCAACTTCAGTCATTAAACTCATATTCCTCATGCTGCTTGCTATTCCAGAGCTATAACACAAATACTCACCATTAAGGAATCACCTCCATTCATTTACCAACCCTATCTGTCTCTGTTATTTAAATTATTCACACCTTAGCCAATCTCCAAACAGTGGTCACAACAGTTCAGTCTCCTTCTTCCAGCCTCCTGAGAAGGTTTATGATTGTGGCAGACATCACTCACCAGGTACCTCTCGTGTTCCCTAAACAGAACTTTGTCTTGCTCCAATGGCCACGTGATTTATCAGCTCTCTTACGGAGACTAATTAAATGATCAACCTCAGATGACAAATGGATATTAAAAGTGCATGCTCACGCTTGCCCATGCACACAGGCAATTTTTCCTAGTATCAGAATTCCTACCAAGAATCATTCTCATTTGTTCACAAACATTTGGGATTCTAACACAGCATAATGTTGTATAACATGTCTCTGCTTAACTGCAGCTCTATTACAAAATAACACGACATCCAGGAATACTCAGAAAGTGTAAAAGTTGGAGAATTTAAAAGTACACATAGGAGGAAGTCCAGAAACTGCAGATTTTTATAACAATAAGTAGTTGCAAAGATTTTGTAAGTTTAGAGGAAAGCTTTGAGTCAAGCAACAAAAGAATTTATACACAGGAAGCTTCAAGTTAACTTTCTTCTGAATATCAGAGAGAGAGCTATTTCTTATTAGAATGCATTTTTATGAGCATTATATGTAAGAACAGGACACAATTTTAGTCACAGATGTAGCACTGAATAACCTTATATCCTATAATAATCTACAACACTCTGTTCCTGAAGATAGTTTGATATGCCTAAGAAAATCTTCTATGGGTCACTATTGTTAGACAAATATATTTGAAGGAAGAAAATAGGGCATAAATTTGGGTGCTTTTATCAACAAAAACAAAAATAATACTGATTTACAAGCAATCCAAAATGAGTCAAGATATGGAATTACTTCTTCCAGTTAGTGGCAGAGGCAGTTTGTCAGCTTCTGTCCTGATGTGCAACGAGAGAACAATGAACAATTACAGGCAGATTAACCAGAACCGACACCAAGGGTGGGGTTCCAGAGATATGTACTTACATACAATATTTATACTGAGAGAAACAGGCAGAGCTGCAGATACACACCAAGGAACACAAAAAATTTATCAGGCATAAATAATTGCAGTTTCTTAAAATATGTTACATCACTTCACTATCACTTAGAAAACCATAATTGGAGAATAATGCAATGGAGCCAGAATGTAAATTATTATTAAAGTTATCATTGTGACCCTACACAATATTTGCTCAAATCAATCCATACCCAAGGATTTATTTTTTACATTATAGTATTCTCCATTGTCTTATATATCAAGTCATTATTTATGCACAGCCAAAAAGTATAAATGGAGTATATGTATAAAATGCTGCAATTTAAAACTAACTTATCAGTCAGTGGTTTGAAAACTCATTCTGCAGAACTGTAACATGCACACTTAACATGAACAGAAATGGAAAACCAAATTTCAAAATTACAGTAACTTTTTCCAGAGTTGAATACCCAAATAAGCCTAAGTCCAAAAACTTCAAGGCAAAGTGGTGAATGCATGTAAGAATATGATCAAATACACTTAAACTCCATTGTCTTTTAGTATAACAAAGTTAATAATACGTTCAAGGTTTCCATTTGAAAATTGTTTCTCAGGTCTGTTTAACAATATTGAGAGGTTCTACTTAGCAAAAAATTAATGCTCTTTGACCCTAGACCAGAACCGGATCTGTGGGAGTCACTGATCAATCTGACATCCAAACTCTTCACAAAACTCCCAAGAATGGCAGTTTTTTCCAAAAAAACCCCATTACTGTCCCTCATCCACCTTTCAGTGCAAACTTTCCAAATTCCTGAGTCACTATGAACACATTTAATTCTTGCAATCACTCTCATTCTGTCACCAGCATGTTACCACACTGAAGTAAAACATCTTTGCATTGCACTGAGGATACTCCCCAAATAATTCCTGCCTGTTCAGCAGCAATCTGGAGTTCGACATAATGAAGGATGCTACATAATCCAGATTTGTTCCTAAATCAGGCCACCTGTCAAGACCACTAACACATTTCAAGAAACAAATCTGACCTAAGACCTTCCTACGCTCTTAACTGATCTAAAAATTCCACTAGTCATCAAAAAAACACCTGGCAACAACTACAGTTATTCTTAAATTCTGCAGGCCTTTGGACCATTCATTATTGCTATGAAGATTGCCCTTTCTTTAGTGAAAAGAACCCCTGTTACAAAAGTTCTGGTAGATACAGTGGAAGCCAAAGTAATTGAAATTGGAAAGACAGATAAAAATTGAAGGATTATGGGATACACAGATCCCCTTGTTGTTAAAGAATATAAACTTGACCTTGAGCATTCAGGTTGCTGCACTTGCACAGAATTTATTCTCAGAAAATCTCAAGGTTCATTGCCAAACAAGAGTTAGGCTGAACAGGGAAGCCCCTCATTAATGGTTTATGGTATTTATTTTATTACTTTGAGGCATTTGTTACAAATACCCAACCTTCATGACATTGTCTTAGTGACATTGTAAAAACTCAAAATGGATATATAAGAGAATAGAGGTAAACACACTGGAAAACAGGGGATTTCATATTTTATTCATTATGTATTTATTCTACAATTTTATAAAATACTAACAGTTTGTATAACCTGATGCCTGAAAGGTAATTTAACTGAGTCTTGAGATTCCTCTGGAGAGTTTACTTTAATGACATCTATTTTGAACAGCAATGAGAAAACCAGTTGCATAGTTTTATATTTTTATTGTAAAACCATGCCTTGAAAGAATTAGGCACCTTTATAGCTGAAGTTTCTATCAAAGGTATCATTAGAAGGAGCCATCAACACATCAGACAATTATTTATATCCAGTAGACAAAGATTTATATAAATAAACAAGAAAATTGCATAAAAAGTTTTGTCATGAGACAGAGATTGGATTTTCATAGAAATTCTTAACATTTCCTTCTCTTATAGGAGGAATTGAATGTAATTTGACAGACACTAAAATCCATTTACACTGCAGTCATTTACCTTCTATTAATCAGAGAAGGACATGTTCTCTGGCTGATGTTATATATGCAAAAATTCTGTATGAATTCTGTTGTGATGACTTTTTTTTCATATCCAGGAGTAAGCTAATCACTAGGAAGACTATTTGTTGAAAGATCCCCTAGAATCAACCCCAAAGAGCACAGTGGCAGCAGTTCCCTGAGGTTTACACATCTATTAATAGAAAAATTTCATAAAACCATTCACATTTTTCAAGGGAATTTATGGAAACTGTCTTTTTAATCATGGAAAGCTTTGTAAGCACTGAAAGGGTTTTGCTTAGAAGTTTTAAAGGTAGACTGATGAAGTCATACACATGACCTCCACTGAACTGCCAAGGTACTTCTTCCCTTCCCAGCTCTAGATCCACACTAATGGTCGCACAGACAATCAAACACAAATACAAAAATTATTACTGCCTCAGACATAAACCCTTTGTATATGATTGAAAAGTAAAAAAACATTTTTCAGCTGGAAGAGGGCTATCTTTATGCAGTAAAGGCAAGGATTATTTCCCTCTTCCTCCTACCAGAGCTTAAATTTCATTTTAAATAGTCTCTTTTGCAGTAGTATCCTCATTTTGGCTTAGGCTATTAGAAAAACACAGCAAATATGAGAAACAGAGTAGCATATATATAGAACATAATTGTATTTTTTTAATAAAATGAGGTTTTTTTCTTAAGTTTATAGTTTAATATATTCAGTTATTAAAATGGAATAGTGAAGCTAAATTTACACCTCCAAGACAAAATGACCCAAGTATTAGTTCAGCTAAATTACTTATTGCTAAGTATTCATCATGCAGTAAATTGCTTATGGACATGCCTGTAAATTATTATGTTTGTCAGCTACTGGCACATCTCATACCATTCTTGATATAGGTTGAGCTTTATTACTTCAGTAAATGAAATTCTTGTGTGGGTTGTTTTGCTTTTTTTTAATATCATGTGTCCCAGTTAATCTATGAGAAATTACTTCATATGGTGCCTATACTCCAGCAATGCAGGGTGTACAGGGCACATCAACCAACCAATTCAATAATGAAGATATTCATTAGCCAACAAAATTACAAAAGATCCCATCAAAAACACATCCAAAACTATTATTTTTTGGATTATCTTTGCTCTGTCTGCCAAGACTGACAACATTTCTTCTACCTAATCACCAACTTAGCTACAGCACAATACAGAAAACTGTGAAAGATGCTGGATTAAACAGGAGGAGGAGTTGTTGGGCTGCCAGCAACTTCCCCCAAGGGAAACACCAACACAGACAAAAGCAGTGCTCAGGCAGCACAGAATTAATAATAGCAACAAAATTAGAATAATTTATTTTTTCTTTGTGCTATATACATCTGTGTAAATAAAGTATATTTGGCATTTCCAACAAGGGTGTTGGTCTCAATTCCCTCTTGGAGGAGGTTTTCTGCATTCCCCTAATAACTACAGATACCTGTGATCATGTTCTGCATTAAGTGATTAAATCCTAATTTACAGGCATACAGTTTTGGAAATAAAGCAAGCAAGTGATCTTTGCTCACCCCAACAGCACAAGACACCACATGACATCTGCTGGAGAGTGCTGGAAGTAATCAATATTTGCTTTGTGGAGGGGACAGCTTCCAGGCTCCAGCAGGCTTTGTAACCATGCCTTTTCCAGCAATTCCAGCCCACCTTGCTCCAACAACTGTTCTGCAACTGCTTCTGGGTAAGAACCTCGCATAGAGAAAATGCATTATTCACCCTGATTAATGTATCATATGCATGCATGCATGAAATAGCTGACCTTACTATTTCACTCCCAAAGGTCCCAGAGCAAAAAGAGCACACACAGTTGGACTGTCAAGTAGCATTTCACAGAGATGAAAAAAGCACAAAACCCCCCCACAGCACAAAACCATCCAAAAGCAGAATTTAGGGCCCAGAGAACATCCTCAAGGACGTCAAAGTTCAGTGAGACAGAGCTCACCCTGGAATAGTTACAACTGTCATAAATTCACTTAATGCAATATTTCTGAAAAAAAATTACAATGAATAATTTTAATGTATTCATTCTGAAGTTTGTTATTTCTGTACCTTTCACTCATGGCACAAAAAAAAAAAAATTGAGTTCACACAAAATAGGAAAGCAGAAAAATAGTTCTGTTGCCAAAAACATTGACTTCTTCCAGAGATAAAAGTACAAATATATTAGAAATGCAAATGCATTCACATCTAAAAAACTAAGACTGTTGAAAACAAAATGTCAAAGCCGGTGATGCCCAAAAAATTCATTTCTTACTTTGCTTTGGGGAATGATAATGAGCCAAAAAATAGGAATATGAACCTGAACCTTTCTGTGATATACAAAGTTTACTAAATGCAGACTGACCTGGAAACGTGGACACCTGGAAAACTGCAGACTAGCAAAAAGGCATCCAAGGAAAGATTTCACAATGGCATGAATTATCATTATTTAACAGAAAACTGCTGCTGGTATGTACATGATCTCTCTTTATATCATATGGCCAAAGCATTCATTACCATTACCTTTCAAATAAAGCAGCATTTGGACCTACTGGCACCAAGACAGAGAACAAAATCACTCAGTTTGCAAGTCCACACTAGTCAGCTAGTCAGATTTTATCTTCTAGCTGTACATGTCCCATTTTCAACCCTTCCACAAAATAAAAATTAAATATATGTATTTACATATGCTGACAATTTTTAGCTGGCACTCTCCTGCCTTGCTTCAACAGATGGAGCTGTCCTGGCAAACACTGCATGGCCATAATATCTGGATGNGCAACCCTTCCACAAAATAAAAACTAAATAGATGTATTTACATGCGCTGACAATCTTTAGCTGCATGGCCATAATATCTGGATGTTATATACTCTAGATTTAAATGCCATGATAAAGTCACAAATATGGATTTTCTTGAGCAAGATCAAAGATGTTCCTGCTTGGGAACTTCTCTGCAGCTGAGAAGAAAAGCAGAATTTCATCTTTGGTGCTCTCATGTACCTTCTGCCTCTGCTGGCATATGACATGAGATCCAATACATAGGTACAGAAGGTGAGGAATGCTACAGAAATAGTTTTTTCATTTTCAGATTAAACATATAGACAAGATAAACAGTAGAAAAAATATGCCATTTCATTACTACAACAGTGGTTTCAAATAGGAAAATATGTTTGTATAAACACAGTTACAAAATATAGTTAATGGAAAATATGAAAAATAATGATTCTATTTAATAGTGAAGATACATTCTTGAGCAATGAAATTAATCAAACTGTACTTCTTCAGAATTTGTATTAACCTCCTCAGTGACCCACTGCCTTTCAACAACTCCAGTGATTACCTCTAAATGTTCTCTTCTATTAGCAGACACACTATTCCCAACTTCCCCCAACATTGCTGAAACAACAGTTGGGCAATAGACAGTAACTGGGCCAGACCAGTGGGCCATGAGAAATTCATGCAGAGCATGTAGCTCATGCTGCAATCTTTCCCTCAGTAGGATAATAACTTTTGTCCTTTTCATGTAATATTCAGTATTTTATGAAGATTTTAGGAACCCAGTAATTCTCAGGCCCCTTCTCTGATTTCAGAAATGATGGGAGTTGGCCACAGGTCTCAAATCATTGGAAAGGAAAGATTAGCAAATGAACAGAGAACAATTGTAGAAGTGTTGTCCCCTCAGAAACTAGACTAAAACACAAAGAAATCTTTTTTTTCCATCAAGCATACTGTAAAAGCATATATTATCTCACAGAATACTTACTTATAAACATATCCATATGCTATGAACTATAGAAAATGTGCTCATGGATACATGAACTTTATTAGTGTATCTGCAATTACAGTAATTGTTGCTACTGTAAAACATAATGTATCATCCTTGGACAGAAAAACATTTGTCATATTATTGCAAAAATTTACCTTATATTTTAACATCTTCTTGGTATAATTGTGCACCCATAAGATTTTATGGGCAATCTTTCCCACTTGGCACTCTATCACAATGCAATCCTGAGGCAGAGGTTTCTTCCCTATTCCCTTAAGACTAAAGATGTTCTGAGTTCCAGCTGTAACATTTCTCAGAATAAGCTTTCCCTATGACAAAGAAAGGAGAAAAAAAAAAAAGAAGTTTCATCACTCTACAAATCCCCTTTGGCTGCCAAAGCAACTCCTTTAGTTTATTAATCTCAAATCTAGGTGAGTCAGAGTGCTTACAAGAAAGGGCTCCTATTGATTTTCCCAGTTCTTAAATAAACCCATTGTTAAACAGAAAAGTAAACCAGAGAAACAAAACCTTTTATTTAAAATTTTTCTAAACTATGAAATTCAACAATATAAAGTTTTCATATTTCTAGGTTTTCTACTTCTTGGCTTCTTCTTGAAAAAGAAACATCTCCAAGAACATATGATCTCATGCCTCCTTGTGTCTCATATAATATTTAACTTTGCTGATTGAGTGTCTCCACCTGTCCTTCACCTGTCACATGAGGACAGTGCTGAGCCTGGAGCAAGAGTGACTCAAAGGAACAGCATTGCTCTCTACAAATACCTGAGAGGAGGTTGTAGTGAGGTGGGGATGGGTCTCTTTTCTATGTCTCAAGTGAAAGGTTGAAAGGAAATGGCCTTAAGTTGTGCCAGGGAAGGTTCAGATTAGTCATCAGAAAGAGGTTTTTACTGAAAGAGTGGTGAGGCATTGGAATAAGTTCCCAAGGAAATGGTGGAGCCACCATCTCAAGAGGCATATGGATGTGGCACTTGGGACATGGTTTAGGGCTAACTATGGTGGTGTTGGGTTGACAGCTGGACTAGATAATCTTAGAGGTCTCTTCCAACCTGGATGCTTTTGTGATTCAGCTAAAATGTTTTCCATAATCATTTGTCATCAAAGGATTCAGGGCTTTTGGCTTTTAATAATTTTATAACACTGGATGCCTAAACTGCATTATAGTTGATTGGTAACACATGCAGAAGGGTTACTTATCTTCAAAGAACATTTTTTTTTTCATCTTTGGCAGTTCACATATTTCAACAGCAACTTGCAGCCATAATCTCTCAGCTGGGACACAGACAAAACCACAAATACAGCTTCTTCCTAAAGGTGTTAGAGCCTTTGCTGTGCTCGTCATTTTAGCATTGGAATAGTGATTATTCTGATGGCAAAAGCAGCTGTGAAATGGTGGCTTAGCTTGAAAATGAAGTACATATCACATAAATTAATTTGAGATCTAGGCATGGAGTGAAAAATACTACCTAATTATTTAGGTAGTGAAATATGATTTAATATAAGTATTTAAATTCAGAATAACAACGTATATTTTTCTGATAAAAGTTCAGAATATTTCCAAAATAAATGTAGGATTGAAGTATTCTGTAGAAACTAATAGAATTGAAGAATATAATAGAAAATTAAATAAAGAAGACATAAGAATATGTGGTGGGAAAATCTATCATACCTAATCTTAATGTTTACAAAGTTAGTTCACTTGTATTTTTACTTCAGATAGCAGTAAATCTTATTCTTTCCTTCTCTTAAGCAGATGCCTTAATATTAGCAACCGTCTAAACACTTTCATAACTTGGATACTGGTGATAATTTTATTGGTGAAACCATCCTTTTCAAATGTTGAAACAAACTTCTCTCTTACCGTTATTACACTCTCAGCAACCGGCTTGAACGTGAGAGGATACTGAACTGTCTCACCCACAGGCACATTTATTACTGCAGGGCCATGAAAACACTGTCCTTCCAAATGTGCTTCAAACCTCCAGTCCTCACTGGATATGTTACTCTGAAAGAAAATCAAAGATGTAAATTAGATTACGCATTTAAATTTTTTAATGTGCATTTCAGCTTTCACTTGCAGCTATCACCACATCACAGCACAGTACTCATGTACTCCAAGTATTGGCTCAGAGTCCCTTTGGGAAGAATAAAACCAGTGTACTTTAAAACTGAAACAAGCTAATAATAAATCTTGTTATTCCTGGCAGCCAGAGGTACAGAACCCCTACCTTCAGTAGCAATACTGTCAGCAGGAATACTCATTAGAAGAACATGAGCATGATCTAGCTAATGGTCAAGATGGAATTTTTAAGCATCATTATAAACATTTACAAGTATCTTTATGGTGCTGCTTTAATGCTTGCCAAAATTCTGTTCCTATTCCATCTGTAGAAAATCTTGTTGCACCTCTTTGAAGTGCTGATGTGGAGTGCTGGAATATATTGCCTCATTTGGCCACTGACAGTGTTACAGGATCAGTCTTATGAATTGAGAACTCCATCTCCAAAGGAGAATTTACAGTGGCCTCAGAATCTGGTCTTTCAAGACACTGAACTACTTCAAAGAATGCCTATCCTGAGCAATATGAGCCTGAGCCTATTTAACATGTTTATCTTGCATCCAGATGTATCACAAGACTGCTTGATTATGGTAAAAAGTGAGATATTTCATAATACATGCTTAGAGCCTGCCTAAAAATAGGAAAACTAAAATAATGATATTCAGCCTCCTACTACTTGAAAGAACCAGACAACCAAACATCCAGTCTGAAAAAAAAAATTAACACTCATCTGAAAGATAAAATAAACTGTCACTCTTGAGCTAATTCATGCCTTGTCAAATAGAGAAGATTAATCTCATCTGATCTATGAAAAGAGGAGGTAATCTTTTGACCTATAAAGGTCTTCATCCATGGAAAATTGTACACAAACATCAGAGATAAAGAATGGATTTCAGGAAACAGAGATGATACTTCTGTCATTGTTTCTGTTTATGAAAGTCTCAAAAACAAAGAATTTGTGATCATCAGAGCTAACCCAGAGCTACCCACACTTGCAGTATCATTTATTTAAGGTTTGAAAAACACCCATGATTAATGCTTCAGTGTTAGCTGTTAAATTTCCCAGTAGTTGAGCACATATGGCTGCATGGAATGTTGAGGTTTGTGTAGTGCCTCAGTTTTACAAAAAACTTCCATCACCATGTCTCCAATTCTGTAATAACAATGACAACATCTCTGGTAGAAAACACAAAAGAGAAAAGTATTATGTCCTCACTCCAAGGATAAATTGAAAGGGAAAAAAAGACAACAAAAGTTTCTTTTTATTATCATGCTTTTTTATCTCCACAATGCCAATACCAAAGAAGCTTTATCCTTTTGAAAACCCGCTGGTCAGGTGTAAAATTGGCAGGTCATCACTCTCTGCTAATCTAACATGTTAAAAGATGGGATAGAGGAAAAACATCACCAGGATTGGTCTAGGTTCCTGAGGAGGACTGTGAAAATTTGGGTGCTTAAGTTGTTTTATTTTCAGTGATTTCTAGTACAATTGGTATGAGATGTTTCCTTTATCCACAGTAGTGATGATTACATCAGTATGTAACACAAATAGTTCTTCTTAATCTCTAACACAAAAACTTGTCATCTGGAGAAACGTAGCTGACAAACACGGTCATTGTGAAATTCTTTTGTAACAAATCCTTCTAACACAGCATGAATTTGGCTAAAAGGGTCTTCTGAAGATATTAAGGACAACCCTAAACATTAGAAAATTAAAAGAAAATATATGGTAAATTCTACTCCCTTACACGTGTTCATTAATGGCTTTAATTAATAAATCATCTAATTCCTACAGGATCTCTGCTTAATGCAAAATCTCATCCAAAGCCTGTCAAGTGAATTAATTTAAACACAATTAATGCTAAGGGAGTCAGAATCTCCTCACAGGACTGTTCACAGGTGGTTCAACCCAAGGTACATAATTATTGTACTGGACCTATACCTGCAGAGTCTGAAAGGCAGAGATGGAACAGTTACATTCATCTCATGCTTGAAAAAAATTATGGAAACTCTAAAAGAAACTAATCACAGATCTTAGCTTCAGCTGGGTTCTTATTCTGTTACTAATTCACTGCATGGCTTTAAGCAAACCAGCTGATCATTTAATTTGCTCCATTTATAAAGTGTTTCACCTAACACACATTATGACTGTTAGTTTGCCTGTGCCTGTAAAAAGTGCTTTGAGCACTAAATATTTGGTTCAAGAAATTAATTTTAGCAGATTGAATAACAGCATCTTCAGTTCCACAATGAGCATATCTTTTTTCACAGAATATTTAAGAAAGTTGAAATGACAAATACAATGCTGCTAATAAAAATATAAAAATATGGGAAATTTTCTGGTAGATGGAGAAGCTCTAACTCAGAGTGTATATAGAATATAAAGTATCTAACTCCTAAAAAATTATCACTCTGAAGTGAAAAATAAATCCATCAGAAGAATAAAGCAAATCTGTTTAGAACGTGTCTGTTTAAACAAGGTAGAAAATCCCCTTACCTTTCTGTATTATGTACCAGTTGTTTTTAGGCTAATGTAACATTCAAAAAAACCAATGTTTAACACATAAATTATTAATATCTTAAAACTTGTGTGCAAGAAGAGATAACATTGTAATAAGGTTTCCTTTAGTTTTTTGGGTTTTTTTCTTTCTGATGCATTAGTTTCTTGTCTACTCTCAATATTTGATAGAGCATTCAGTACGGTCTTTCCTCAGATATTCAGTCTTCTTGTCTGGATCTGCCCCCACTCTTTTGACTACAAAATCTCAGAACAGTTTCTCTATAAATCAGCTCACTAGTATTCCTTAGTGGCTCTACAACCAAAAGTACATACACCAAACTTTAGTTCAGATCTCAGGAAATATTTTATTGGTTCTATCTCTTAAAGAATCTTTATTCCTTCTCTCATACCTTAAGTTCCTTCCCTATAATTTGTCTTGTTTGTTTGTTTGTTTTCTTTAAGTTCTTGGAAATTTGACCCATAATTTTCTGAGAGAGATGATATTTTACCCATCTTCTCTCTCTGGGCTTCCTTCTCATGTGCCAAGGGTTTCATACACAAAGTAAATATGATAAAACTATACACGACATACCGGCTATGCTTACCACTTTTTTTTAATTGTATGTAACCTATTTCTTCTCTTTTATTTCTCAGCATCTCTCCTTTTTTTCCTAAAGAAATAGTGCATTTATTCCCTAGATTAAATAACTACTTTTTTCACTTTCATTGTGATAACATTATTAAATACCAGACTTACAATTTTCAGAAGAAATACATCAAAATTAAGCCCATCAAATTAATAATTAACTTGAAGTAAATTATTTTTCCCAACAGGTTTTATATTATCTACAACATGGACTTTGAGAAATAATACTCAAGTCAGTATTTACATGCATTTCTGCATTTCAGGACTGTAAATTTTAACAGTATTCATCTGAAATCCATTTTTTTTTTAAATCCCAAATCTTAGTTCAGTTAGCAGTAGTAGAGTGAACTTACAATTGGAATTTCCTGAGTCACTGCCTGGTAAGCTGGAGTTAGAAATTCGAGCTGTGCATCAGCCTGGTCTGCATTCACCACACATTCAATCTCATACACACGAATATCACACGACGACTTCAGAACAATCTGACAGCGGTAGCAACCAGGATACTTAGGAGTGAATTTTATAGGAAACTCAACTGTATCAATTCCACCTGCAAAAAAAACAAAACAAAACAAAACAAATTTGTGGTGTTGTAAAGCTTTTTAGGGAACATTAAATTCACAAGCAGAATCTGAAGAGGTTTCAATAAACTGTTGGTGAGTCTTCCCAGCAGTACATGCAAAAATTTCCAAGAAACAACAGAGCTTCAGGAGTGTTACCATATGAGTTTATCTCCTAAAAAATGGTATACTGAAGCATGTAAACAATATTTACTATTGATTTCAGTAGTGCACAGAGAGAGGTATTTTAAAATATCTCTTAAATCTAGTAGAAGAATTTAACATATATGAATTTCTGTAAATATTTTTTAAAAACTATACAAGCTACTACACTTTTGCCAACAGCTACCATCAGAGATATCAGTGATAGTATTTGGCTGAGTATCCCCAACAATTACTGAAATTCTGTTAAATGCCTTCCACATCATGACAGCTCATTAGACTTTTTTCTATGTCAAAGTTTGGATGGAAAGTCAGAGTTTCCAAAATTGTCAGGGGTGTCCAAGCTGAAGCAGGTCCATGCAAAGTCCCATTTTCCCAATTTGCAGCACAAAGGGAAAACTCCCCACCATGATCTCTAGAGCAAGGAAGAAGCAATTCAAATGCTGTCCATCTTTGCACAGAGCCAGGTCTAACAAGACTGCTGCAAAGATTTCCTCCTCTATTCTTGCTCACAGAAAAGATCAGACTCTTCCACAGGGATTTTAAGCCCCTCAGTAGCCCTCGTAGGATACATTCCAAAGGAGAAAAGAAGGTATATGAGGAACTCCAGTGATGGCCATAAAGAGTTCCCCACTCCCAAGAGTCTCTAAGAAACCTGAACAACCACATGAAGACTGCAGCTGTAAAAACTGTAGTTTTAAAGAGAAAGACTGTTAACAATGACTGATTTTATTCACTGTTTTCCACTGTTAGAAACCAATGCCTAAAGCTAGAGAAAGATGATCAGGAAAGTCAGAGACAACATAATGACACAACAGAACCTTACAGATAAAACTCCAAACAATGCAATTGTCTCTGAGGGGGAACACCAAAGTCTTGTGCAATTTTTCCTTTTCTCCTTCATTTGGCTTATTTTCTGATGGAATGCATGACAACTGGATTCTAAGTATTCTGATATCTTCAATGGCAACAACTGACTTTTGAAAGTGCAATCAGTTTTCGTTTGCAATGCTGCTCATTTTCTTTCCAGTGGTGCTCCTCTTGTATTTAGGTCTCATCTCTCTGAAAATGAACACCCAACTAAAGTTCTCTTGTGGCCTTATGTCATCACTATGTCAATCACTATGTTTTTCTGCAATAAAAGCTCAAGTTCAAGAGACAAATTATACAGAGTGACATTATTCATCTTTCAACATTACTAGACTATCAGAAAGATTATAAATTGCACCTCAGGTTCAACCCTCCCTGAAATAATCAGTTTGTTCTCTTTTAAAGACAAGATTAATGGCTTGGTAATTTTTTAATTATTACCAATATGTCCTATTATAGCATTGAATTATTATCCCCACGGGCTATCTTCCACAGAAGTAACCTGAGTTTGTCAGTTATGCAAGGAATGAAACTCTTTTCCATTCGTCAATTCATTAGTACAGTCCCTGTCCACAAGAACTATTTTAAGATGATGAAACAAATTATTTTCTTTAAATATTTCAACTTCAAGTTAAAGTAAATGTCTAAATCTGTACTTCAAGAAAGATAATAGAGTGTACTGAAAGATCCAATATATTTCTGCAACAGTTTGACTTTCTTGCACTAAATGGAAATTTTAATTACTAATAAGTAGGGTTATTTTTCCCTGAGTTGGACCCATATTTGAAATGCATGCTTTCAAACAGAAATGATTCCTAGAGAAAAATTTAAAAAAGAAAAACCATGAGAGTACATTCCATAAGTATAATATTTAGTATGGCATTATTATAGTAAAAAAATTGTTTCTTATGCATTTAGAAAATACGTTTTAGAATAAGTTAGTTGAATAACTTAATTATGCTCAATCACAATGAATCAAAAGGAAAGTAAGTAAAATGGTTACATTTATTTTATGCAGTAAATTAGTTACATTTATTCAATGCAATAAGTATCTTCTGCAGCAATACATGGTTCCTCCAAATCAAAACAACCACAGAAATAATTTGTCTTCAAATCATAGGTGAAGACTGACTTTTTTCCCTGCAAAATGTTTTTTAAATACCATAAAGTAAACTGGGCTTAAAAATGTCTCAGCTTAGCATGTTTTGTTCTCTCAGACTCATAAGACACTCAACAAAGATTAATTTAGGGATATACTCAAAGATTTAATCAACATAATCCAGGGGGCCACAACTGGCTTACCTAAAAATTTCTGAGACAAGAGTGTCAACAGTAAGCCAAGGGTATCATTTATTTAATTTCCATGTAGCAGGAAGCAAGAGTCTGCATCCATCAAAAAGAATGAGGCTGCAAACATTTCTCCAACAGTGAAAAGTCAGGCAGAGCAATACAGGGGTTTGCTGCAGTTTCCATCCCTACACAAGATTTTTAGTGTTTGACAGGGAAGCATTCCATATGAAATAAGCTGACAGTTTTATTTTCTAGATTTATGTCTGACAAATGCCTACAGGAAACATTCACTTGATCACACTGGGTTTTGTTGTCAAAACAGGAGTATTTGCAAAAAGTAAATGTTTAGTGTGCAATTGTACCACATGTTGGAAAACTAAATTACAGCACATAGGCACTGGTCATGTCCTCTGGCAACTGCCTGGCATTTTGTGCCATTTATTTATTGCAAAACACAACCTGATCACCAGAACTAACAAAGTTCATGTCCTCTGGTTTTTAAAAATCTTATAGCTCATCATTTTAGACCTGCCTGAATTCAAAGTAAGTCCTCTAACTGCATTAGCCTGCAAATAGTACCTTTCAAAGAAAAGTAATGACAGTTGTTTTGACATTCAAGTGTAAGAAAAAACATACTCTGCAAGGTGGTAATAATGGCCCTTAGTAATCACTGTTTAGCCTTATTACAAATTGTGGGGGGATGAAGTGAGCAAAAATAGAAATGCTACTCTTCAACTCCACAGTCTGTTATCATAATTTGTGAAGGTAGGAAAGTATGGGCCTTCAGCAGTTCATCAAATAACTGTACATTGTATTAGTTTTATTCAGCAATGGTGATTCTATCTATTCAGAATTTCAAAGCTAAATTTCTCACTGAACTTATTCAGTTTCTGACTCTATGCATGTGTCACAAACAAGTGGTTAAATTAACCTCAAGACTGAATTTGCAGGTATGGACTCCTAGAAGGTTAAATAAGCAACCATAATTAAGAATCCAGACTCTTCTGACTTTTGCTTATATATTAGGTATTCAAATGGGCTCATCTGAACTAGAACCTCACTCAACTCATTATTCTTGAAAAAGGAACAATTCTTTTATACCCCTTATTGAGTGCTGAACAGTTTTGAATTCTTTTGCTACCACTGTGTCTGTTTATTTATTATTTCCTTTCACTTTATCTTAATCAAACAGATTTGTAGAAGAGTTTCTAAAAAGCTTACTAACTGGTTGTTTCTTTCACCATCTAAATACAGTATACCATTATACATCTAAACAAAAAGTAAAATACACTTAATCAGAAAAGGAAGATCTACTGGGGAAAAAAGAATGAAAGCAGGTTTTCCTTAATTGATCTAAAAATGAAAATGGAAGACACTTTTTTTCAATGTCTTGTTATGAACACGCAGCACCCATGTTTGTGTATCATTCAGAAGCCAATGAGGAGCTGTGTGGCACTACAATAAAGTACTTGTAGGGGCTGGTTGTTTACTAATCATTGCCCCTAATATTTATGAAAAATACTCACAGGCACTTTAGAAAGAAGTAGTCACTACATCAGTGGGCAATGCTGCCAAGTTCATTTAATACAGCTTTAAGAACCATGACATGAAGGTGTTTTTAAGCCATTTGATGAACAGCCCCTGCTGAAAGGGATTAGCCAAATTATAAGGAATTACACTGATAAAACAGAGTAATAATTCAAAGACTCTTGATCTAAAAACACAACAAAGTCGGAGCTAAGGTCTCTTTAAAACATACACTCAAAATATACAAAAAATTTCAAAACTGATTCTTTGTGACTGGAAGACTAAACAAAATTATTTCCTACAAACATGGAAGAGAGCTCAGAATGATTGCAAAGACTGCACTGAATGCATAAGGAAATATTACATGGAGAGAGGATCAAAATCGAGTTTTCTATATTACTCACTGCAAAATAGTAAGTTGATGCATAATTAGTAATGAAGGCTTATAGTGAAAAGATATAATAAGAGCTAGCTAGAGACTTCAGTGCTCTGGTTCCTTTCTTTTTCCAATCTAGATTTCTCTGAGAAAAGGTTTTAATTTTTAAAAAGAGAAAAAAGTAAGTCAGTAGTTGCTTTATCAGAAGCCACAAAGTCAGAATAATCTGAATAAATTAACTGTAGGAACAATTATTGAGAAAGTAGAAAATATCTAACAATTCTGATAGTTCTGTAGAGAAAGATTTTTCATCATTCACTGGGTAGAAAGGGGGAAAAAAAGAAAAACAAGAACTGTTCCTGGATATTCTTTGTAAGTGTAACAGCAGGGAGCCAACGTTGTCAAATCCTGTAGGAAGAGGCAACAGAACTCTAACATTAGCTTTTGATACTGAATCTGAATTAGATAGCAAGGTGGAACAACATTTTCTCATTGAAAATGAATTGTGAGCTTTATTTATTTATGGACAATTTTGATGTGAAATAGTCAACCCAGCCATCAAAAAAAAGGTTTTGGTTTTATATTCATGCCTACGTTTTTCATGTTTATTTTTATAAACATGGGGAAAAGCCTAAACTATATGGAATGACAAAATGCATTCCCAGTTCATGCTTGCCTTAGGAAAGTTTGATAATGCACATGCTAATAAAATACAGAAAGTGCTTATCAGGACACACATGCTTAGGTGCATATTCATTTGAAAATTAAAATCTACCATTACCTTATAGAACTGCACAAATCTATCATTACTGATGGAGCATATTTGTGTATTTATCATTTCATGCTGGGATTTGGTTATTATTAAAAGGTATAAAATAAGGTATTGACATGCTGGTACTGATGTGTGCTGCTGCAATGTTTAGAACAGCAATTGCTGTCAATCTTTTACTCCCATATATTTTCTTTCCTTTAAAAAACATCTAGTCCAAGGGTATTGCTACCAAGTTTCCTGCTAATAGCACAAGTGGTAATCTGAAGTCATTTCAAGACAGAAAATTGCAAACACAATAAAAAACAGCCTGAAAAAAGAAAACCAAATAAACAGGAAGCCCTTCTTATAAAGTACTCAGATGCTGCAGTATCGATGAACTGCCACAGGCAGCCTGTGAGGTGTTCTGTCTCAGGAACTTTTATGTTTGCATTACTCAAAGCAATTGTCACTGTCATGTTTCAATGTATAAAGGTATAGCCTAGTCCAGAAAATTCCAGAATTTCTTAATTCTGGCATAAATCCTTATTTAATAACAAAACACATCTTCTCTTAGCACTAGAATTTCACCAAATAATTCTTATATTAAGCCCTACCCTGACAACTGGAGTAAAAGTGTGTATCTTAGGAAAGCTTCCACTTTCTTTTTTAAAAGACTGAGTGGTAGAAAGATTTTTATTTCTCTTGAGTCTGTTTGTATTTGATAAACCTCTCATTCACATAATTTTACAGGAGTCATATATTGTTTCATTACAAATCTCTTTCTTATGTAGGAAGTGCTGTGCTTTCTGCATAGAGAACTTAACAGTCTGCACAGCCAGACATATTTTCCCTTTTTAAATAATTACAGGTAACCTGAAAAGAACTTCTTTCCTTCAGAGATCACAGAGTCATCAAGGTATTCAATCTTTCAAGACCTTGAAAATTACTATAGAACTTGGCTGAACCCTTCCTCATTTACAACCTTTTGTCTAAAGTGTGGGACAAGAACTGGATGTGCTGTTCCTGTATTATGCTCTCCTTCATAATACAGTAACAGCACTTTTCAATACCTGCACTGTATTTTTTCAGTTATACATTCAAGGATCCTTGTTTTTCAAAATTTTACAACAAATCCTTTGATGAAAGAACAATGGGGCTGATAACAGAAAAACATGGAGTGGGAAGTAAGGCTGACAGCTTTAGTTCACACTGTGAGATAGGTACTCTGCTGCTTTGCAGATTTCTCAAGCATTTTGGGAGACATCACTGCAAAACAAAGCCCTTCCTCCCCTTTCTACCTATGTTATTTCATCTTTGATATGTAACATTATTTAGCATAAAATCCATGTTGTTCAAAGAAACCTACTGCCTATCACTGTTCAACTGCCTAAGAAGTTGTTCTGCTTAGTTGAAGCTGATTTTCAGCTGATTAACTGCTGAAAAGACAAATAGCACTGACTTTTGCACTGGTTTTCACAGTCCTGCTCGAAAATCCACAGCTATTTCCTTATTTCCTAACCACAGTGGATGTTGTGCTGCTGGACAAGACCAGCAAACATTCAGGACCAGCAAATATTCAGCAGAAAAAACTCTTATAAAAGCTATTCAACAGAGACAATGTAATAGCTCTGATTTACCAAACATGGTCCTTACCTGCAGAAAAAGCATGCTCATTTACACAGATACAGTTTTGTAAAATAAGACTACATGGCAGGAAATCTTTAATAATTATACAAATTATAAACATATATATGCATTACAAAGTCAGTGACACTCCAAGTAAAGTTACAACTCAAGTTACAACTCTGAGCCATAAAAGCTCTCTATTCAAAGTTTCTTGTGTTTTCACCTTTAGAAGGAAAGTGTTAGCTTGGTGAAGCATGGAGCTGGTTTTGGATGCTACTTTTCTGTTGCTAAAATTTGGAGCCATTGTTTTAATCCCACTTAACATTTTATCCTGTTCATTCTTTCAAAACACCCCTCTAAGAAAAAGGCAACATATTTCAATGTTGCAACGTTTTTCAATTATGCCTAACAAGACTTTGTGAAAGTTCAATCTACCATTCTTTGGTTTGCGAAGCATTGCAGTTTTACTGTCAATTACCTTTCTCCTGAGCTATATATGGGGACTGAATTATTTCCCAGGGTACTTCTGATGATAGAGGGAAACTAAAGCTCTTAAAGATCCCCCTGAGACAAAGGTGAACAACCACCATGGTGTGTGACATCATCCTCTTACATACTAAATGGTTTAACATGCAGACTCTGTTCCAAATACAGAATTAAATAATTGCTTGCACTGAAATTCATAGCTTATAACCATATAAGAGTTCCAACTAACTTCTTTCACAAAATCTGTGTCATTCCTAACTCAACAAAGCCTCTGTATAATCTTCCAAGTTAGTGAAAAGTAGTTAACATTGTGCAATAACTACTGGTTCCTAAGGACTCCCTTTCTGATGACTCTCCAAAAATGAATTAACAACATTGGCTGAAGGTTTTCAATCTTGGAAATGTATTATTTTAAATCTATACAAGTATGCAGTATAGGTTTTGACTGAGATATCACACTTGAAGTAAGGTAAACATATTATACTCTTTTTATCTATTTGATCTGTAAATAGTGCCAAAAATGTAATAAGGTCATTTAACAAGATCTATTTTACAAGAAAATGTTTTGAGTGGCATTGATTTTTTACCTTCTAATTCTCTGTTGGCAGAGTTTTTAAAATATTGGCTGCACATTCCCTGCTACTGCAATCTAAGAAATTCTGATCCAAAGATTGATTTTAGTCAGCTTGTTTCCACCTTTGTTTTTCTTCACAAATCTAGGCACTGTCATTTCTTCAGAGAATCAGCTAAAGGAAAGGTACCACCCTGGCTAAAATACTGCTGCTTTCTCAGACAGTGATGTCAAAATTTTCAGATGAGACCAATGGTTTGCCCAGGACCACCAGCTGGGCACTTCTGTCACAATATTAAGTTTTCTAAGAGCCTGTAAATCCTCCTCTGTTTCCTCATTAGTGCAATAAATGCACTGAATCAGTTGGCTCTGTCTTCCTACTGAACACATATTTGTTTTCATGCTATCAGCTGGTTATCTCAGCTTCCCTTTCTGGATGTTCTTTACCTCACTACCTCTCTGAATTCACTACAAAAGCCCCATTTATTTTTCTGCATTATCTTGACATTTCTACTTCCTCATGTAACTATAAACCATCATAAAAAGAAAAAAATATACATCAAAAAGATTGTGTACATTGTGGTATGATCTAATTTATGACTTTACATTGATTATTCTCCTCTTTCAAGTATTTGTTTAATATCCTTTGATGAATAAAGAAGCAGCATGAACTAAGAGTAAAGTAACTACTTCCTTACCATAATACAGTTTATTCACTACATTTTTTGTAGTGAATACAGTGCAATTAATATTCTAATTTTTTCAGATATATTCATTCACATTTCAACTTCTAAAATAATTTGAGCAGTGGCTAAGCAGCTATTGCTGCCACATTCCTTAAAACACACCCTAAAATGTTTTATAGCAGTTAAATTCCATTTCAACTACAGAATCTGTAACAAAGACTTCTCAGAAAAAAAAAAATAAAGATATTAGTTTTCTTTTTTTATTCCAAAACAGAAACAAAAAACACAAGATATACATTGAGCATCAAAACAAACACCATGAAAGCACAACTGATTCCAGTGGCACTTGGAGAAGTGAACTGCAGAAATATGCAGAAGGACTCTACTGATTAAGAAAAGAACTAAAGAAACAAAACTAGGTATGGGATGTGTATAAATCAAATTTCTACAAATTTGCATGAAGCTCCCCCCTAAGACTCCTTTTCTCCAGAATCCAGCTCTCTCAAGCTGTTTGTGAGGTTTTTTCAAGAAATGCAACCTAGAGTGCTTTATAGGTTTAAACAAAGCATTTTTTAAAAATCAGCAAGATTTCAGTATAAAATTTAAGATACTAGAAAAATTAGAGACAACAGGGTGACCAAAGATGGCAAGCTCACTCTGAAAGGTAATGCACAACTGTTCACTGATGAGGGACACCATCAGCTGAAATCTCCCTCTGGCTGACTGAGGAGAGCAAACAAGAAAAGAGATGTGATACGAGTGGCACAATTTGCACACAGATCAGTGCTGGACGAGAAGTGGAAGGGAGAAATGGGAACACAAATTCAGGATCTGTCAGATAAACAGACCAAATGAATTTGTCTTTTAGACCAAGTCTCCTGTAGTTGTGTGCCTTTGAGAAAACCAATAAACCAATGGCAAGTAGAAAGCCCTGGTCTGAGCCAATATTTAGAACTTGGGTACTGACAAGAAAGGCGAAGTTGATCAACCGTAGAAAGGAAAGAAAGATCATTTTCTGGATCTACTCAGGAAAACCTTAAAAATAAAGATTATCTTGGCAAAAGAATACAGTCAAATTCATCACCTTTAAGACTATTACCTGTTTTCTGAGATGTAGGGCTTTTGTCTGATGAAGTGTCCAAATTAACTCTGGCTGAAGGTAACACTGGAATAGAGAACTTTTTAGGAACTTCAAAGATTTTTTTCATGCTCGCTTCTACACTGTAATCCATGTACTTCCTCTCTGAGGCATGCCTGCGAGGTTTCAGAAGGGCAAGTCTCTGCAAGTGAAGCAATGATGTAGACAGCTGAACAACCACATCAAATTTTCAGGTTAAGAAATGCAAAACTGTACAGGCTTAATTCTAAAACTGAATTGGTAATTAAAAAACTTACATGGCAATTTTGAGTGACCCTTCCAACTAAAAACTGACTTGTAAGATATTTTTAGATACCACGCATCTGAAACATTTGTTTAAGAAAAATGCACTTTGAAATTTACAGTAAAACCACCTCCTACCCAGAAAAGAATTCTGCTAACCTTTATGCATAAGCAGGAAAGGCTACAAAAGAACAGAAAAAAAAAAACATAAAAAGAAAAATATTTTGTATCAGTGGTAGAAAGATACTTCTTCTCCTATTTCATAAAGTTGCTGAGTAATAAGAAGCATGAAAAATAAAAGTTATTTTGTTTTTTCCCAAGGGATAACTATTAGCTAACTGATATTTTAATGTTGAAAACATATTTTAGAAATTAGGGCATTTAGAATCAATTTTAGAGACAAGTTAGCTCCTCCTCTTGGTAAAAAGCATTGCTAATCAAGAGCATGAAACATTATTAGTAAAGGATTAGAACAGTATATTAAGACAAGCTCAATATAGGCATCTGAACCTCTTAATGAACTTAATTTGACTCCTGTAGGATAACGTTACAAAAGTACTGCAATGATTTAATACACTACTTGTTCAAAATTGCCATTTTCGATCCAATAACACTGTAATTGCAATGCTCAAGAGTAATTTTGAGCTGCACAAATTTTAAACCTAGTAATGTCTTTTTTACAGACAAGGCTTTGAATTAATGATTGTTGTGAATTACCTTGAAGCAAATCTAGGGCAGAGATATATATGGAAATATTCATGTTTTGCCAAGAAAACTGGTCTATTCTCAAAGTCTTTTGCTTTAAAATATTGCCACGACTGCAGGTATCACAGTACATATTTCAGTAGGCCAAGGAATGCAAATCCATTGTGGGAATTCAAAAACTCAGTTTAAAAGGAAAAATAATTGTTCTTAAAGATCACCATTAGGTGTAAGACGGTCATATTACTGTTTAAATTAACTAGGCTTGGGTTCTGTTTTGGGTTGGTGGTGGAGTTTTTTTGGTTTGTTTTTTTCCCCCTGTTTTAATACAAATCTCACATTTTCTTGCTGGTTTTAGAAAGCAGACCCACACTGACATTGCTTTGTTTTGACCATTAATCTATCCTTCCTTAGTGTCTATATAGTGTTAAATAAAAAGTACATATGGACTTTGAGAACCTCTTAAGATTTAGCTGTTAATATAGGGGTTTTGGCACAATAAATATAGAAACAGATAATTATAGAAAATTCTTGCTCTCTGAAGAGCAACTGGCCAGATGTATTTGACTAAAAACACTCACATCAAACCAAATTGTTAGGATAGTTCTTGTATTACTGTATTTGCACAACTTGTGCAAATACAATTTACAGAATGAACAGGGAAAATTCTTATGTGAGTTGAAAATCTGAGCCCACTACTCATTTCTATCATACAAGCCTGGATTCTGATATTACTCTCTCTCAAATGCACACAAAATGAATTTAAAAATCAATAGGTACAAATAATTCAATTGCTATATTAATTCCAAGTTCCACTTCTCTCTGACAGGAATGAAACGCCAGAATACTTTGCAGTGGGAAAAAAATCCTTCTAACATGTAATGGGAGGTTCCTAACCCAAAGAATCACATACATTTACCTTTTTTTACACACATTTTACAGTTTAAATTTGACTTGATCTTCTGCATAATCAAATATAAATTTATACCTACCAATGATTTTCAGAACTAGATTATCTTCCAACACTGCAATAAAAATCCAACATGATTACACAGTTTTGTTAAATTTTAATAGACAAAATAATTGTAAGATGACCTTTCCTGGAGCACTGAACACATTTGAATTATAATTATCTTGAAGAAATATCTTATTATTTAAAAATTCACCGAAAGACTTTATTTTAAGATCCTTGCTTACGTTATCTCATTTTTAAATATAAATTAGGAGAAAAACCCAGTTGGTTAGTATTACATAATATATGAACACTTCAAATGTTTCCTGGCATCTTGAAAACAAGTAAAGAATGAAAATATTTTTAATGAGAAACCTAGTGGAAAATGAAAATTCTGCAACCATTCACAAGACAAAACTTTGCTGCCACACAGGCTAACATTTCCAAGAGAAAACGTCACCACAATTCAGATGAATGTTGCATCTGCTCCAATTTTTAACGTTTTTGTGGGCAGTGAGAATTAAATAGAATTTAATATTTTTTAACTCTCATGTTCAGTGCAGATCTAAGGCCTCTCTGTCACAAAAAAACCAGATTCCAAGCACTTTGACTTCATCAACCTGATGGTTCATGATATTCCAAGTATGGAAGGCTTATTAACAGCTCAGAATTGTATTTGCGTTCAGTTCCCAGGATTAATTACTGTCTTAGAATAATTTTTTTGAAAAATGAATGGAGGCTATGTAAAGTGTCAGAATTTAACTTGATATTTTTCAAGGACTTTTTGATTTTTCCAAGGGATTTTCTTGGATGTACCATCTGCACTTCCTATGTGTGAAGGGTGACAGATTCTGTTGCAGGGTTCTGAGCCACCTCTCTCCTTCCTTGCATATTACTGTTCTTCAAATCCTAATATAGCACCATTTCTTCCTTTCAGAAATTAACTTCTAAAACTGTTTCTCATGAATAAAGAAATTTATTATCTCGGTCTCTCAGAACCCCTGTGATCAATCGTGTTTGCCACCTCCCTTAATCCCATATCAAAAGATAAGTGATGTAATATAAAAGACATTGGTCTCACTTGTAAATTCAGCAAATTGAAACTGACCACAGGTCCTTTTCTGAAAAGTTCATTCCCACTCAGACATATCTAATGCAATTTTTTTATTTCCAGCACCTTCTCTGCTCAAGGACACCATGATTCTTCCTCAAAAAACCCACACCAGGGTGGTTTTTTTTTAAAGCAGATTCTTTACACTGAGCTTAAAAATTTCCATAATCATATGGAAGAACACAAAAAATCCCTCTTGATCCCTGGGTGCCTATGAAGAGCACAAACTCTGAAGATCCAAGGTGGACAGGTGTAGGATGAGACTTTGCCATGTCCGCTGAACAGCAGAAGCCAAAACCCTGAGCGCACAAGGTCTCCACTCATTTTTCCTTGACCAAAACTAAAACTCATCAACACCACCATGGTGTAAGATAAAAACACTCCATGGTGCTCAGTCACATGGACAGCAGCACAGAAAGGAAATGCACAACGTCCTAACATCTGGAATATGACAAATGTGGTGTCCACACTCAAATGAGACATGTTCAAAAGGAAGCAAAACATGGCCTAAGTAAATTCTTTTTACAGCTTAACAGTGAGGGAACACCTGGACACAGTGGAAAGTTAAAGCTTTACCTCTGGAATTCTTGTATAACAGGACTTTTCTTCTCCTACCATAATGTCTAGTTATACAAGGAGATTATTGGCATCTATATGACTATGAAGAAAAAGTCCTGTATCTAGCAATTGGGCCTAAAACTAGGCATGGTATTTTGAATCTCACTTCACTGACTACAGCATCCTTTCCCTCACAGTCCCAAGTAAATGAATTCTCTTTTTGTTATTTCTTTCTTTTCTTCACTTTCCTCTATTTACTACAATTAGCAACTTCAGTCTAAACATGTTCCAATTCCACAGTCTCTTATCTTTTTTCCAATACCCTCTTCCTGTCCTTGTTATCTATGTTCACCTAAGCATCCCCCTTTCTGCTTTCTCTAATTCATCATTACTATTTACTCACAAAACAGCCTTTGTTAATTATTCACTATAATGCCAGACCCAACCTTAATAGTGTCTGACAGTTCCATCCTATATTACCTTTACTACTACCCAAAAAAGTTTTAGGAGGAATTAAAGTAAAGAAACAATCAGGAGGTAAGAAAGTAACACAGTTTTATGGGAAAAATATTAAAAAAATCATTATTTGTTACTAATTCTAATCACTTATACAATCAAAATAGATCTTTGTTCCTTACAGCAACAAAAAGAAACAATAAAAAAATAGTAAAAAAGTACCTAGGACTTCTAGATGTGTATAGATGGGTTGAATAAAAAATACCACCTCTCTAGTTACTGATTATGCACATCCAAAAACACAGCCCACCTTTATTACTGTTTTCTATGTGACTTAAGTAAACATGACTAAAATTTACAGTTTAGAGAAACTGGAAATCATGCAATTATTTTGTTATCTATTCTTCAATTGGACAGGCAAAAAATGGACCAAGTAGTACTAATATAAGGGTATTTTCCCTTCTGTCCATCTCTTGTCTAACATGATTCTACCTGCAGGAAGCAAAAAGGTGGAATAGAAATCCAAAAGAGAACAACTGATTTCCAAAGATTTTAGATTTATCTCTAACCTACAATATGTGCCCCAAAGGATTTAATGAGCCTAAATAATTCATTGAACCATGGGCACTGTAGATGGGCTTTTTTTCTTTTTTGCCTTTTTTTTTTGTAGGGAAAGGGGATAATTTAGACCACCTAAAATCATACTTCAGCTCCATTTTTCACTGCAGAACAACAACTCCCCTCTCAAAAAAGGTTTCTCTAGTTAATACCACCAGAATTTCTATCTTGTCACCTTTAAACAGATAGTAGGTAAGAATTTATTACAGAAAGTCTTTAGGAATATGTTTCATAATTTAGTCTGCATAGTGGATATTGAGATATTTTTAATGTGTAAACTCTTTTGTATCCCAGTAGCAGAACTTCTCCCCTATATGTGTCATAAGCAAGTGTAATACTTTGTGTATATGGAACAAAATACTTCTTTCTGCACATTAGTTTCATATCTCACATGATAATTCATTCAGTGCTAGT
This sequence comes from Illadopsis cleaveri, assembly GCA_013399915.1. Lineage (NCBI taxonomy): Eukaryota > Metazoa > Chordata > Aves > Passeriformes > Timaliidae > Illadopsis > Illadopsis cleaveri. The sequence continues at coordinate 72,064 of VXBB01023766.1, forward strand.
ATCCACCATTATGTGTTTTATAAGGTAATTTAGCTAAGTATCATCTTGCATGACACATTTGGTTTTAGAACTCACACTGTATCTCAGCATGCCTAGTGGAGCAAGGATTGTTCCTGTAATGTTCTGTCTTGATCCCATCCACAACTTCAGAGCAGATGGACTTTTCATCAAGTATTTTCTAATGCTGTGATATTAAGAGACTTGAATCTTGAAAACTCAGTAAAATGTTACCACAGCAGTGGATTAGCCATACTGCCAAAGGAGACTACTTAAATCGAGATGACACGATTACAATTGTTGTCCCACTCCAAAGACACAGCAGATTAAAGATACAATGTAAGTTTCCCTCATTTTATTTGTTTTATATTACTTTTCAAACAAAAGCATAAATTTAGCAACATCAAATCATGAGGGAAAATTCTGGGAACCATACCTGGGGAACTGTCTAACTGGAAAGTTGCAGTAACATTGCTGCCCAGCAATTGGTCTGAGGCCAGCTACCATCAGGGCACAAGGGAAATTAAAACCCAGAGTGTGGCTATCAACCTCAGAAGGCCATACTTGAATTCTTCATGAGGAAAAGCCTTGTTTATTTGCCAATATTACTATTACAAATTTATTCACAAATAATAACTGATTGTTTAATAGACTACCTTGGGAGGACTTTTTGTTTCTAGAAGTTGAAATCTTGGGAAAATATGTATAGGTTGGAATGATGCATAAGAGGGGAGCTATATCATACTAGAAAACCTTCTGGTTTTTCAAAACTATTTTGCACTGATGGCAAGAAAAGGAAAAGTCTGTCCTGCTTCTTCATTTATTCTCAAGGTCTATTCGTTTGGGGGAAAAAATCTATTTCTTACAAAAATATGCAAAATGAAGGTTACTAATACAGATACCTATTAAACTGAAAGCTTTTTCAATAAACATGTATTTTTCAGAAGTAAAGTAAAATGTTAGTACTTTCCTTAACTGCAGTCAAGTTTTCTTAAAAGAAGGACATCATAAAAGCACAGGGTGACAAAGTAACTTTAGAATGAACATGTAAAATATTGCAGTGTCTGAGGGGGAATTAGCATTAATAACTCTCAGATTACAGACGTGTGAAAAAAATGGAACCTCACACTATTTCCTGAAACATAAAAACAATTCAGTCCTACAAATCAAGGACAATTAAATTTAATTGCAGCACCAGATAACTGTGTTTCTCACCTCTACTCTGGAGAGCCCCAACAATGCAGTTGCCACTCGAACGCTGCTGCTCTGCAGAGTCCCAGTCATCAGTCTCCTTTCATACTCAAGAGCTGACATCTGCTGCTGGGCAGCCAGAGCCAGGGCCCTCTCTCTTGACTCGTTGATCAATGGAATCTTCAGATTTTCCTGCAGAGTCTGACCAAGTCTACATTTCAAATATAAAACTGGCTGCACAGGGCTTGTATCTGTTATAAAAAACCCAAATAAATGAAAGAGCAAAACAAAACCACATTTATCAGCTGGTGGAACTGCAGAGAGTATTTAAGATTTCTAATCTCCAAAGAAAATAAGAATACATAATTCCTTCAATGTTTAGTTCCATGTTATTTATGTAGTACATGCCATTTATTACCTATAATACTTTATAGGGAAGTAAAAATTAGCAGACTGAAATGCAACCCAAAATTTAGCTAACAGGGCTAAGAAATAGCTAATAAATTACCTAATAAAAAAATCTCAGACTTTAGTGTTACTACAATTATGACAGTATCAAAAGTTTACCGAAGTCTTTTTGCTACCTACACAATACAGCCAGGCTTTTACCCCTCTAGATGATGTTATAACCCCTCTAAAAGAAACCACCAGAAATTATTTTAAGTAGCAGCTCCACTGTTTCTGAAACAGGAATGACAGGAACTTATCCATGGCTGTTTGAAGACAAAAGCATATGATATCTGTCAAATGACATCATTGCACACGAAACTCATGTTTTAAAGCTAGGAAAATTCTAGATAAAGATGACTTGTCCTGGTTCATATGGATAACAACCCATATTCAGAAGAAGAAAATAAGAAAATTTATGAAAAAGTATTTATGTAGACGATGCTCAAAACAATACAAGACAAAGATCACAAACAACCAGCTGACGCTCTGAAGAGAATGGACTGGGAAACTTTATAAGAAATATTGCATATATTCATTATAATGTATTTTTTTACACTTCACTATAAACAAATTTCTTTTTACCACATGAATTTAATTAATTTTAAGAAAAATTCATAAAAATAAATGAATATTTACAAAAAAAAATTATTTGCTCTGTTTTACTCTTCTCCCTACTATTCCCTGTACCTTCTGAGCTATTGGTAGCATGCAAAACATTGGGACTCTCCAAGGCAGGCAATTCTGAAGGCAAAGGTAATTCACCCGTTCCCTCGATCAGGTACACAAAGTCTCCAATCTGAAACACAAGGACACACATCCACACACTTCAGAAGGCAACTCATGCAGAACAGAAGGCAAAGTATTACAACTAATAGCAAAGATATCCTAGTAATATCTCAGATCTGATCTGTGCAATAATTTGCATATTCAGGAGAACTTGTTTTTTTAAACTATGCCTAAATATAAGAAAATTAATATTTCAAGCCATGCTGTGATAAATAGTATCTTTAATTGATAGTATTAAAACTGAAAAGTCAAGAAATTTCAAAAAGTGGAATCCTTTTAAACTCCTCATATAATTTAACTGAATAAGGGCACCCTGACCCATAAATACAGCAAAAAATCTGAATTCTAACTGTCTACTACAGTTACATATAATTAAACATGTTCATGAGCAACCTTCATTGCTCTTCACCATTGGGAATTTTTTAAAAAACTGTTTAAAATAGTTTTGAGTCAGAAACATTTCTCTAGAAAGCAAAAAAACAATGTGGAAGTCATAGCAGGTTAGTGTCATGTACAAATTCTCCTTTAAAAATAAAGTTAATAAATCTTAATTATTTTTAAAAATGGAAAATTCACAGAAGCTTGAAAGTAAATATAAACATAACCTACAAGAAAGACAGTAATTTTTCATAGAGGAAAGGATAACTTAACTAGCAGAGAAATAACACTTTGAATTATAGATGGAATGAAAAAAATAAGGTGCAAACTAACAAAAAAGTATTTTTGAAGAAAAGAATACTCACTGAAAGTACTCCAAATTAAATTCTTCAATCAAAACTAAAAAGATATCTAAGTTAGGTACCATTCACCTATCTGAACTAGGCAGGAGATTTAACATATATACTGTATACTGCTAAGACAACTTCTTTGTGTTTACTACAATTTTTTTTCAGACAATTTTGGCTTCTACTGATCGCAAGATAAAGAATTAAATGACTCTGCAACAACTGGTATAATTTGTACATTCAGTCTCTCTTTATTTCCATAAACCATATTCTGTAAAACTCTGCCCTAAAAACATGTATTCTTTTATTCTTCATTCCAGATATGAAGGAAGTGATTTATTTGTATAATTTAGTGCACCTGCCAACTAACACAATGTTTTCCTTTTAATATTGCTCAATAACCGAGGAAAACCCTGGTTTTTCCTTTGCCTTCATTTGTAGTTTCATCAGACATTTATGTTAAGGCTGAAAACACTGCAATTGTATTTCTGACCCAGCAGAAGGAAAGCTATTCAACTTTGATGGTATTTTCTCCCCTTCCTTGATTCAAGAGCTCACACAAATCTTTCTGGAGAAGGATTAAAAAAACCTCCAGCAAAATTCAATTCTCACACACAAACAGCCACTCTTGGGAACCAATTTAAACAGGAATTATTCCTGTTTGATACAGTGATTTGACTCCATAAGGGCTCTTAACAAGCTCACAGCACACACAACTAATTTTATGAAGGTGCTGGTTGCTGGGATGCCATTCTGTCATCAGCTTTTCCTGTCCTTGCTGACATCAATATGCTTTTAGGAAGGAACAAACTTCCCCAGTTTCCTCTTTGCTTTGAAGAATTCTGGGGTTTTGATCTCCACAAAATGCAAACCCTGTTTCCTTTTTGCTGAGCTTTTTCCCTGATGCTGTGGAACAGAATGGGTATTTCACTGGACTCTGAGAGTTTAGCTTGTATGTCCATGGTTCTAATGCTTTACATTTCCATTTTCCATCAGCTGCAAAGAGGACAGCATCAACATTGTGTAGGGTTTGCTGTTAATGAAAAGAGTTATTAAAAGAGCTGTTGAATTATCTATCCAATCCCATTGCTATCTGAAGTTCCAAAAGAATGCAGGCCTACTAGGAATTTGCAGTTGCCCATGCAAGCCAGTAAGTAAGAGCAACAGACAGCAAAGTGTTCTTTTAATAAACTATTTACTTTTATACTAGACACTTAGCTGTAAAAGTGTCACTCTTAAACCATGATTTAAGATATTACTATCTTTAAAATTTCCACATTCACATTTAAATTACCTCCCAGAAACAAAGATATATTTTTTAAAAGCTACGCAGTTATTCTTAACAATATATAATATCTTCTGTGAAAGGATCTATGCTAAAAATCTGAAAAATGCCCATTTCAATTTTTCTTAAAGAAAACAAGGAAATACTGAAAAAAAACCTTGAGAAATGTGTTAAATGGCTTGTGCTGTCATTTCAAACCTTTAGAAAAGCTAACATAAAGATTATTTCAAAATAAGGAACATTCCTGAAGTCAGAAGTCTTGAATCAGTGTATCTTCCTGCTGTTATTACAGATATACAGATATACAGCTGTTGCAGTGATGGACAGGATTCCCAATCAGCTTCAAATCCAGTGATTTAAATATCAATACCTTCTTCACTGATTGTAATGAAGGAGAAGACCTACTCTGGTTACTATTCTGGTCTATCTGTCAAAAAGGGTAGGAAAGGAAGGTAGGAAAAATCACAGAAGTGCTAAATTAAATCATTTATTAGATTTTATATATAGCACAAGTCCATATTTAAATGATACAAGACTCCTCATTGTGTAAGTCATTTGATCATCATACAGCATGGTGGCTGCACTTTGTCAGTTAGAAAATGGTATGGCTGAAATATTGGAGCCATTTACAAAATATTTAAGAAAGTCAAATTCCTTCTGTGCCATTACTATACAGCCCTAAAATCATGTTAGCTATCTTGCAGTTTCATCTTTCCCTATGAGATTTAATACAATTTCTCACAAATTATGCAATTAAGTAGACAGAGCTAATTTTTCTAACCTGAGGTTCTGCATATCAAAAATTTTGCACTTTGAGGAGCCTTTAAATGCATCACACCTACTCAGCTAAGCTGGAAGGACCAGGTGTTCCAAAAAAAGTTACCATACAGGACTTAACAGCAGCTTCTCTGAGGCATTAATGGTTCCTGCTGTGAAAAGGTCAACTAAACCTTTGTTAAGAATAGTGACCAGTAGCTAGGTGTCTAAATTTATTTCTACATCACCACTGGAGGCAACACTGGGCCTGTCAGAAATGTACTTTTCCCCTTCCACCTGAACTATGAATGACCTACAGCTCTGAGCATATCTCTCAGATTAACACTCTTCCCTTAAAATGTCTAGATTTCCTTTCTCTTCACTATATTATTAGCTTTCAGGCTCTATTCCTTGTGTAGCATGAGCCTACTCTTGTCACCCAAGGTGTGTACTGCTACTTCTAATAAAGATACAACAAATAGGTAAATTGTCAATAGCAGAGATTTGTAGGGTATAAAATCATAACAGGTAAAAGGACATTCCTCTCAGATTTACTCCCAGACAGCAGTAGGCCAGGCTCTTCCTTGTCTAGAGACTGCATCTAGATATTTCATTGAATTAAACTGATGGACCTAAAACTCCTTTATGAATCCACTGCTGTTGATGTGCATTTCTTCCCTAATAATTTCTCTCTTTGAATGATGCTGAGCACTGAACTGATTTGCCACTGAACCATCCACAAAGATTGATAACATCTGACACAGGGACATTAATACATCCCCTTTGTGGGTGATTCCCTGCTGTCAATAAGGTGTGAGCTCATTATTTCAATGTATATTCAACAGAAAATCTCCCTTCCATCTCTGCTAATTTTCAAGAAAATCAAGAGAACTATACATTCTTTAAGATATCCAGTCAAATGGATTGTTTTCTTTAAAAAATAGCCATTATTTTCAAATACTGGACAGTCAGGAAGACAGGCTTGGGCATCATTGTATTAGTTTTATTTTCCTTATGAACAAGATAAAAAACTTAGCCGGCCAGGTGGCACAGCCAAAGTCATGTTTAAGCAATAAAAAATCCCATCAAACACACAGACACCAGACACTAGCAGAAGTTCCACGTTCTATAGAAGGGAAAATATGGAAGCTGAGAAGCTGAGAATGTGCAGGAGAAAAAGTCAAGGAGTTTTAGATGCATTGCCACAAATCATCAAAACATGGCAGAGAGAAAGGCAGAGGCATGTAACTGCACAGAGGGGGAGCTGAAACACAGAGGCAGTGTTATGAAGGGTAAGAAGCAGAATGCAAGCCTTGAGATCAGCCACACATAAAAGAAGATTATATGAACAACAGGGTTTGAAAAACATTGACAGCAAGAGACAAAACACAGCAGACAGGTTAAAGAGGTGAGAAGATGGACTAAAGACACAGAAATAAGATTGCAGCCACTGAGATAAAGGATTACAGGAACATCAAAAAGCTGGATTGCAAGGTTTTACATTCTGAAATTTGATCAAAATCAGATCTTGGTAATTTTATTGAATTTAATTTAAGTATATATGGCAAAACCCAGCCTACATGAGTCAAGAGAGACTTAAAGGTTGTGGAGTCAGTATTCATGTACAGTCTTTTCTGAATGGAACTCTGATTGAGAGAATAATTTAAAAAGAGACAGCAAGGAAAATTATTATTCTACTTTGACAGCATACCCTAAATACAGTGATGAATACATGGAGGAGTACAGAACAGTAAAGCCTTTATCCATTCCCTGCCTATGCATTATTCTTGCACCCACGTCAGGACAAATTATTTAAATTGCTTTTCTTTTCTGAAGCTCAGATGCCTAGAAAAGCCATCAAAATAACATTCCTCGCACTATTACTTTATATTACTTAGTGGTCTTAAAGTGAAAAGTTGCCTGCAGCATTCCATATAATTCTAATTATGTGCAAAAGGACAATAAACAGTTGCCCTTGATCAGGACCCCCAAGTGCCTTTTCACAGCACTGCTCTCATTCACACATAATTGGCAAAAATCCTGATTCTTACCTGACATGATAAACACAGAACACACACTTAATTCTTACCTTTTCATTACCCAGAATGACAGTGCAGTAACGCTTTTCCTGATAAAAGGGAAGGAAGTGAATATCTAAGGCTGCAGAACTTTTCCCTCTCAGGTACAGGCTTTCCATTGGACTGAAGAACTCATGCAGGAGGCCAGACTGATCAGCTGTAAAAATAAATTTAAGCGGATGTTTAGATCAGAATCAGAATCACTGGGTTGGAAGAGACCTCCCAGATCATCAAATCCAACCCAACCCTAACACCTCAACTAAACGATGGCACCAAGTGCCACATCCAGTCTTTTCTTAAACACATCCAGAGATGGTGAATCCATCACCTTCCCAGGCAAACCATTCCAATATTTCATTACCCTTTCTGGAAAAAACTTTTTCCTGATATCCAGCTTATATTTCCCTTGGTGCAGCTTGATACAACAGCATAGATTGTAAAATAGTTGCATGAGTTTATAAAAAAGGATACTATATACAGCCTCCTGTAGCAATCAGTATTTAAGGCATACCTGTAATCAGTAATGAGTATTTACATTTACAGTGCTGCAATATTGCCTGCTGTAATATTTAAATACATTTTGCTAATTACCTGTGTTCTTATCCTGTGCACTGAAACAAAACTGGGGAAAACAGACAGTTGCCTCCATTAAAAATTCCTTAAGGAGGTGCAGCCTCTAAGAAAAGATCTACTCACATCAGAAGAAAAAGTATAATTTACTGCTATTTAAACAAAGAATCTCACACTCTGTCTGAAATCCTCTAGAATAGGCAAAGGCTTAAATATTGGCAACAGAGACTTTCTTGCACTGCTTTCACAAAAGCATTATGCTGAGAAAGAATCTTAGGGTTGAACCTGGCAGAGTCTGACTTTCTCACTGTATGTCTTTCATCTGCTAAGCACATTTTGACACAACAGAACTAGACCTTCAAGCTTTGCTGGCTGGCTTTCTATGCAGAACAGCTGGCTTAAGAATACATTGGGGAAGTGAAAACAACAGAAATGAGTGAGATCACATAAGAAAACTATGCCAAACTCCGGCCAAATAGATAAAACAGGGATGGGACACCCACAACTTCTCTGAACAACCTGTTCAGAGGCCAGGGCCTCACCACCCTCACAGTAAAGAACTTTTTCCTAGTATCTAATCTAAACCTGCCTTCCTTCAGTTTCAAGACATCACCTCTTCTTCTATCCCTACACACCCTTGTAAAAAGTCCCTCTCTAGCTCTCTTGTATCTCCTCCAGGTACTGGAAAGCCACAATAAGATCACCCTGGAACTTTCTCTCCTCCAGGCTGAATTTTCAACTGTGATGCACAATTTAAGGCCAACATTTTAAGAAACTATAAATAAGAGTTAGTGAGCATATCCATAAATAATATTTATTGAACATACCTAGATGTCAAAATCCTGCTTCTGTAGATAGTCTAATTTCTACTGCAGTAAGACATGAGGTATTGCATAGGTACTTACAGCCAGTCTCTTTGTTTGAATCTTCAGGCAGTGCACCATCTTTTGAATTTAATATGTTATTTTCAGAACTAAAAGGAAAAAAAATTAAAGCAATATTCTAAAGCTGGACATTTCTACTACCAATAGCTTAGTTCCCCTTTTATGAATAAATCCTGGAAAAGCAAATGTTTCAACACAAAAAAAACAACAACCACCAAAACAGATGTTTTGGAACAATTTTCCAACCCATAATGTTTAAAATCATCTTATCCACTTGAGGTGGCTACAGGAATGAGCTGTATTAACTAACATTGCACTTAATAATTCAAAAGAAACCTAACGTAATCAAGGCTTTGTCTAAGAAAGGAGAAAGGGATGAATCTTAACCTATTCACCTGAACTCTGTTCATTACAATATTGCTTTTCAAGTGCATTTGAAAAGAACAGATATACTCAAAAAAAAACCAGCTTTGAACAAAATTTCCTTTGAGCTCCCATCCCCCCAAAGCAAACTGTGCTCCTTGACCATCATATTTTCTTAATGTGACTTCATGTAATTTTCTATTCTTCTTCACAAATAATTCCTACTATTGTTGACAGGTGTCAAGATTGTGCAGTTACATTTATGGAAAGAGAGTTTTGCTTAATTTACAACCACAGAGCTCAAAGATGCTGAAAACAATACTGTAATGTATCTCAAAAAATACTGCAAGTTTCAGCTCAAGACTCAGATTTAAAATTATCCACACATAAAAGTCATTCCCTTCAGCAGTAAAATTTGATGAACCAGCATACAGCAAACAATTACCACATACAGTGTTTGATGTTGAGTCTTTCTTAAAATAAATGGTTAATCTTGCTGGGCTAAGAAAAAATCACAGCCTTAAATAAATGGACCTACAAAATTCTTAGAATATGTTACCCTGGAGATTTTAATACCTGTACTTAAAGACCATTTTTCAGAAAGGAAAATGATCTCTGAGTATATACATACAACATACTATTTATACTGTACTTTACAAATAAGTATCTCACATTAAAAAAAATCAAATTTTATATAAAACATCATTTCTCTCAATCTTTATCTTTGAATGAGAATGCCAAGTCATGATTGCAAAAACAGAGACAACAGCAGAAGAATAAGTGTAAAAGTAACAAATAGCTCAAGAGCTGTTTGAAAAAATAATAAGAATAATACAACACAATACATTACATTTTTTCACTGGAGAGAATTATACATTGAATAAGTCCTTTTCTCAGATCTGAACAACTGAGAAACTCATTAAACTGATTTAACACAGTATTGAACTTCTCTCAATATCATTTTTTTTCTTACTTCAGTGAACAAAGCACTTGCAGGTAAGTGATGGGGAAAGAAAACAAACCTGTGTTGTGGAAGACATGGACATTGTGTCTCATTCTTCCATAACAAAAAGAAATAGCATCTTGTTCAATAACAAAACTGAAAGGAATAAAGTTCAGAAGGTATAAAAAGCTTGGTTATGTTCAAAGTCTGGTTCAATACATCCTCTTTCAATACACAGAGAAATAAGGGAAAGGATTAGGCAGAAGAGCTTAAAGCTGCCATAAAATAAGTCTACATAGACTGTTCACTGCACCTGGATCAGGTAAATCCCTGGGATCAACAGAGGATGTGGAATGAATGGCTCAAAAGCAGCCCTGTGGAGGAGGACTTGGGAATACTGGTAAATGAAAGATAAAGATGAACTGGCAATGTCCACTCGCAGCCCAGAGAGCCAAACGTGTCCTGGGCTGCCTCCAAGGCACCGCGGGCAGCAGGGGAGGGAGGGGACTCTGCCCCCTGCTCTGCTCTGCTCTGCTCGGCCCTGTCCTACCCTGCCCTGCTCTTCCCTGCTCTGCTCTGCCCTATCCTACCCTGCCCTGCCCTTCCCTGCTCTGCTCTGCCCTGCCC